>JAODAL010025759.1:0-58021 GCA_025379985.1 Phyllomedusa bahiana | reverse complement strand
TTAATTTTTTTCCCTGCAATTCTGTAGGCAATTTATACCCAAAGGTTATCTAAGCCTGTTTGTGCTTTTGTAGTCAGTAAAAGAAACAGCGTTTTTACATGCAACATACCAGTTAATTTTTTCCTGGTGATTTCTGTAGCATAATTTATATCCAAGAGTTATTTAAACCTGTTTGTGCTTTCATATTCAGTAAAATACACAGCGATTTTACACACCACATACCAGTTAATTTTTTCCTGGTGATTTCTGTAGCGCAATTTATATCCAATTGTTATTTAAGCATGTTTGTGCTTTTATACTCAGTAAAATACACAGCGTTTTTACACGCCACATACAAGTTAATTTTTTCCTGCTGAATTCTATAGCGCAATTTATATCCACGGGTGTAACGGCTGGGTAGTGGATCCTCTGGACCACCGCAAGCAATGACAGCTAAGCCACGTCAGGGAGCGGAGTCTAAGTAGCGCCCGGTATTCACCAGAGCCCGCCGCAAAGCAGGATGGACTTGCTGCGGCGTGAGGCTACCAGGTCGCTACCCCTGACGTGACTTGCTTGCGATGGCGGCCGAGGTGCAGCGAGGTACAGAATCGTAGTCCAGGAATCGTAGTCGTGGGCAGGCAGTAAGGTCAGGGCAGGCAGCAATGGTTCGTGGTCATGGACAGGCAGGAAGGTCAGGGCAGGCGGCAGAGGTTCGGAGTCAAGAAACGTAGCAAGGGGTCTGGTACACGGTAAGGCGAGAATACACTTTCGGAACGCTTTCTCTAAGGCTCGGGGCAACATAGATCCAGCAAGAAGTCCCGCTGACGTCACCAAGAACGAGGGGCAGCACCTGGCAAGCAGCCAATTATCGGCGCACTGGCCCTTTAAATTCACAAGGACGAGCGCGCGCGCTAGAGAGCGGGCACGCGCGCCTCGGCCGGCAGAGGGCGCGAACAGAGCAGGAACGAGGTCAGGTGAGTGACCGAAGCGAGCGTGCCCGCGGCCCGTCCCGCGGCCCATCCCGCGGCCAGCAGCGCCACCCGTCCCGGGCAGGGACCCCGGAGAGAGGGCACGGGTGCGCGGCGCCGCCCGCTACAGTACCCCCCCCCTTAGGTCTCCCCCTCTTTTTAGGCTGAAGGAACCTGCGAACAAGATCCTGGTCCAAGATATTAGATTCTGGTTCCGAGGACCTCTCTTCGGGACCGAAGCCCCTCCAATCAACCAGGAAGAACCGTTTACCCCTGATGGTCTTCATGGCCAAGATGTCCTTAACCTTAAATACATCGGAGGACTCTACCACCGGAGAAGGAGACGCACTCTTCCGAGAGAACCGGTTCAAGACCAGGGGCTTTAGGAGGGAGACGTGGAAGGCGTTAGGAATCCGAAGAGATGGGGGTAGGCAGAGCTTGTAGCACACCGGATTAAGCTGACGGAGTACTCTAAAAGGCCCCAGAAACCGCGGACCCAATTTATAGCTGGGGACCTTGAGGCGTATGTATCTGGAAGAGAGCCACACCTTATCCCCTGGCTGGAATGTGGGAGGGGGTCTCCTCCTCTTGTCGGCCTGGGTCTAAATGCGGGCAGAGGCCCGGAGTAAGGCAAGCTTGGTCTCCCGCCAAGTAGCCTTGATGTCCTGCACTTGGTTGTCCACAGCGGGAACCTCGGAAGTCGCAGCCAAGGGGAGGGGCGGGCGGGCGTGGGTGACGACCGTAGACCACCTGGAATGGAGAAACACCCGTAGAATCAGAATCCCGATGGTTATAGGAGAACTCAGCCCACGGAAGCAGCTCGGCCCAGTTGTCCTGACGGCTGGACACGAAATGGCGCAGGTATTCGCCCAATATCTGATTTACCCTCTCCACTTGACCATTAGTCTGGGGATGGTAGGCAGAAGAAAAGTCCAACTTAACTTGTAAGCGAGTACACAGGGCCCGCCAAAACTTGGAGACAAATTGGATGCCCCGATCAGACACGATATGCGAGGGTAATCCATGCAGACGAAAAATATGGAAGAAATGTCCTGCCAGTTGTGGAGCCGAGGGAAGGCCAGGGAGTGGCACGAAGTGGGACATTTTAGAAAATCGGTCCGTGACCACCCAGATGACAGAATTCCCCGAAGAGGCGAATGTCCGTGATGAAGTCCATGCCTATGTGTGTCCACGGAGACTCTGGGACGGCAGAGGACCAAGAGGCCCGAGGGCCCTATGCGTGGAACCTTGTTCCGGGCACACGTGACACAGGAGAGAACAAATCCTTGATGTCCTGGGCAGGTTGGCCACCAGTAGCGCCGGGAGATGAGGGCGTGGGACTTTCGTATTCCGGGGTGGCCAGCCAGAAGAGAACTATGCCCCCACTCCAGAATTCTCCGTCTGAGCGCTGGACGAACGTAGGTCTTGCCCGGTGGTACCCTCCGAAGATCCACAGGAGCCGCGTGGATCAGCCGTTCGGGAGCAATAATGTGCTGAGACACAGGTTCTTCTCCGGTAATGTCAGAGGCTTGGGAGAGGGCATCAGCTTTGACGTTCTTCTCGGCCGGCCGGAAGTGTATCCTGAAGTCAAACCGAGTAACCACCTGGCCTGGCGAGGATTCAAACAATGGGCCTTCTGGAGGTACTGAAGATTCTTTTCCAATTCAAAAGAGGATTTTATTGTGATAAACAACTGCAAACAATTGACATCAGCATCTAGATCAGCAAATAAGAACAGATCAGTAGTACACACATCATATTGTTATCAGCATAACATAATATAACTTTCATGTCATCCATAGAATATGCATGCTGGTTAGCTTTATAAGGTTAGTTATAAACAAGTAGTGTCATAACATTACCATCTAGTGGTTTAAATAAGAGCAAAACAGAAAAGACAGTCCTTGGATATGGCAGGTGTGGGCCACTAGAGAACTACGACACAGTACTGACTCAAAAACTGACACTTTGTATACATATGACACCTTCACAATCCTAACTCAAAAACAGAGAACAATAATAAAAAAGGGTGTGAGAGACCAAAAAAAAAAAAAAAAAGGAAAGATTCCGGTTTAAAACCCCCCCCCACCCAGGACTGCCCCCAGATCAAAAGGGCCACCTTTAGTGAAAAAAATCGGGGGGTTTAAACCCGGGTTAGCAGGATTTTTGGGATCCGTACGGAAAAAAGGCAAACCACTCTTTCCCAGATCTAAAAATTTGGTTTTCCACATTTTTGCAAGAGAGAGCTGTTTGGGGGAACTCCTCCTACGTTTAAAAGGTGTTTTTCCCGGAACCAAGAGGATATAGTCGGGCTGGAGGAGAACCCAGAGGGGGTTATAACCAGTTTTGCCGCTAGGACCCGGAACCCCCAAGAGCTGAGTTCTGGGGAGGAGATTGGAAAAGGGGTTGTAAAATAGAAACAGGAGGGGTCTTTACGCATTTTGAGGCCTGAAATTTAATGAGTGAGACAAGGACCGATCTCCAAAAAGGGGTTGCAATATAGGGCGGGCTCCACCAGATGTGAGATAGTGTTCCATCTCCGTCTTGAAACGCCAGCATGAAAGGGAAAACCCCTGGGGTAAATGGAATGAAAAGTGCTGGGCCCCTAAAACCAACGTGAAATTATTTTGAAATTTTAAACTTTTGCATTTTTTAGTAGAGATGGGGGGGATTTTTGTGTCCCAAAGGGAAAAGGTTTTTTCCCAGTCTTCCCTAGAAAAATCCCTACCCAACTCCCTCTCCCAAGTTTTTTGAAAAGCAAATTTATCACCGTCAGCTGAAATCAATAAACCATATATTCTGGAGAGTGCACGTTTTCCAAAGGAGTCTAGCAAACACCATGATTCAAAGGTCGAGAGTGGCCTATGGAGATTCAATGTGTCCTTGTTGGTAGAGTAAAAACTTAGCAGTTGGTAGTAGTTAAATCTTGAGAAACAGGACAGCTCCATATCACTCACCAAATCACAGTAGGACCGTAGCGAGTCAGGGGAGAGCACACTACTAAAAGTCATATGAGAGGCCCTTCCACCCCGCAGGCGAGATATAGCCAGCGATAGATGCTCCGGTACCTCGGGGTTACCTGTTATAGGTGTCAACTGTCCTCCTGGTTTAAATAGAGACATTTTGGAGGGGAATGCTCTACAGATCAAAATTGAAGTGCGTGCTATCCATGGGATAGTGCCCAGTAGTCGTTTTGGTAGGGATCGTGGCGTCAGCCATGGTAGAGCCGCCGTGTGCGCGCCATAGAGCAGCTTCTCTAGTTGTACCCAAAATTTCAGATGGGCATTATGGAATGAATCCAACGTGCGCACCATGACTGAGGCCAGGTAGTACAGGAGAAAATCAGGAAGGGCAAGACCCCCCTCCAACTTCGGTCTAGTCAGTATGGAGTGAGCCAACCTGGGGTGCCTCCGTGCCCATATAAAATCAGAAGTTAGTTTGCGCAGGGTCATAAAGAAGCTTTTTGGGAGAAGGACGGGAATGGCCTGGAACAAATACAAGAGACGCGGGAGAACGTTCATTTTGAATATATTTATACGCCCAATCCAAGAAAAGTCTCTTTTATCCCATTTCGTTAGGTCCTGTCGAATCATGGAAAGTAGGGGTGTAAAGTTAAGTTCAAAGATTTCCTCCGGGTTCGCAGGAATTCTGACCCCCAGATAAGTGAAAGAGGTTACTGTCCATGCAAATGGAAAAGCAGATTTCAAGCTCCGGAAGGTGTGGTCGGGGAGATTGAGACTTAGTGCTACGCTTTTCGACATGTTCACCTTATGATTGCTTAGAGAGCCCCAAAGCCCTTTGAAATTCCCCGGGGGAAAGGGGGAAAGAAAATTGCAGGGCTTTGTTTAGATTTAATAGCAGGTCATCAGCAAAAGCTGAGATTTTACATGTGGTTTGCTTCTGGATGCCCTGAATAGAGTCTTTCCGTCGAAAGGGGGGGCTTTAAGGTTTTCCCAAGGACTAAAATGTAAAGAAAAGGGGGGATGGGGGGACATTCCCGGGTTTTGGTCCTTGCTTATCTGAAACGGGGGGATAAGGCGCCATTTACCCGGTTTTGCGCAGGGCGGGGAATGATAAAAGGGGCCAAAATATCCTGTTTTTTCAGGGCCGGCCCCCGCCCTTATGTTTTAAAACCCCCCCTTTTAATGAAGGCCGGGAAACCCCGGTCGAAACCCTTTTTCGGCGTTCTTAGGGAAAGAAAGGGGGTTTTAAGGCCCTAAAGGGTTTCCCTGGGGAAAAAAATGTCTTAAAAAGTGTTGTTTTCTCGCCTCCCGGAAAGGGAAAAAACCCCGACCTGATGGGAGGTGGTTGAGGGATCCCAGTGGGGACTTAGACCCCTTTGCGAGTAGTTTTTAGAAAAAGGCTTGGGTTTGGTTTTAAATAAGGGAGAGGGGGGTCTGTAGTTTTTTGGCAAGGGGCCGGGTCCTTTTCCTTTCGGGATCCGTGAAAAAATTGCCTTAAAAAAAGCGGGAAATAAAAAAAATAAGGGGCCGGGAGGCCCCGCGTTAAATGCCCTAAAGAAGGGGGGGAGTGGGGGAGGGGTCTTCAGGTTTTTTGAAAAAATGGTGAAATACCCTTTCGGGGCCGGGGGGCTTTTTCCGTTCGGGAGAGAAAAAAAATTCCCCTTTAAAAGTTGGGTCAGGGGAAAAGGGTTCCTCCGGAGGCGAGGGGCTGAGGGTCAAGTGAGGGTAAGGCCAGGGTTGGAGAGGTAGTCTTGGAGTGATTGACGATAGGGGTTTTTCTGAAACTTAAAGGAAGTCCCGATTTTGGTTTCGAGATTGTAAAAGTTCAGTGTAATACCCAATTGAAAACCCCCAGGTTCTTTTTAAATTTAAATATGTAATAATTGGCCTTGGGGGTTCCCTTTATTGAGGGGTGAACGGGGACGCCTTTTTTCCGGAAGCGTGGGCCCGGGAAAGGTTTCCCGGTTTATTGCCCCCAATTTAATAAGGAGCCGCGCGTTTTGCCGGTATCTTTTGGTATTGTTTTTTTCCCAGCAAGCGGACATATTGGTGGGGCCCTGGGGTTTTTTTAAGTTCTCAATCAGTTCCGAGCAGGGGCCCTTGTGGATGGGGTTTTAAGAGCATGCAAGCGGGAGAGAAGGGCCTGAACTTGTGAGATTTCTCCCCTTAAATTTGGCCCCAATTGTTTTTATGGGGGAAACCCCTTTTAAATTTAGCTTTTTAAATTTCCCTTTCCCAGGGGGTTTTGTGGGAGGTAAGATCGCCCGGGCATGTCCAGGCAAAAGCCCCACCGTGCTGAAAGTCTGTGAGAAAAAAGGGGAAAATCGAAAAAAGGGGGACTTTTTCATTTTCCCGGAAAAGGGCCTCGGGGGACTTTGGGGGGGGGAAAGGCGGGGAAGGGGTAGGGGGAGGTCGAATTTGAAAACCGGAAGCATGGCCAAAATGAAAATATATTTCCCGATTGAGGTGCGGGAAACTGAGGTAAAAGCGGTTTTTGTGGGGAAATATATTTAATACGACTATAAGACCCGGTGGGGGAAAGAGAAAAAGGGTTTAAAATTTTTCCCCAGGATGAAGCATTTCTCCTTTGCATTACAAGTTGATTTATGGAGTTTTTTCGGACCCTTTTTTGAGCGGGGGAAAGGGGGGGTGGGAAAAATTTCCAGTGGATGAAACCCAGAAAGGGGGTTTAAAGGGGGAGGTTTTTTAAAATCCTCCCCAAGAAAATTCGGGCCCCGGGGGAAAAGGGGGGGTCGTAAGGTATCCAAGGTATTAGAAAAAAAAACGTTTTGTTGCCCCCGTGTTTGGGGGTCTTATATTGGGACGGGGAACAGGGGACCTTGGAAAATTACTTTTTAAATTGAAGGAACTCGGGGCGTCCTCATCAGGGGGGGAAAAACTTCCAGGATCTAAACCCGGAAGGGAATTTATAAAAAAAATATGGGGAAACCCCTTTGTTTTCAAGGAGGGGGTTACTGTTTGGTACCAGAACAGGGAAATATTTTTTGGAAAAAGGTACTGGATATGGGAATCAAAACAGGTGGGTCTTTTGGATAAAAAACAATAGGGGCCCCCTTTCTGCTTATAAAGGGTTTCATAGAGGTTTCTGAAGGTTTTCTGGGGAAAACAGGGAAAATCCCTTCCTTTGGGAGGGGGGGACACACGGAGGTTACCCATTAGGGGAAACATTTGTGCATTTTTCCTGCGGGAATGAAACCAAGAAGGAAGCCCAAGGGGGGGAAGGAGGCCAACCCGGGAAAAAAAAAAGCACGGCCCCCCTTGAATTTTAAAACCTTTTTGCCACATTTTCAGGCTTCAAAATAAAATATAAAATTTTAAAAAATTTTTTTTTTTTTTGTTCCCAAAAATTTTTTTTTTTATTTTTTTAAACACGTAACAGCAAGTAATACATAAACAGCATAGGGAAAAACAAAAAAAAAAGCTGGGGGGGGGGATTGGGGGAAAAAAAAAGGTTCTTTAAAAGAGGGGGGAACAAATTTTCCCTGGGACCAAAAGAACCCAAAGGGATTCAAAAATTTAATTTTTTCTTGAATTTCAGATTTTAAAAAAAATTTCATTAAAATGGGATATTAATTTATTTAGTTACAAAAAAAGGGAAAGTTATAAACCATGCAGAGGTCTTTTAAAATAAAAACCCTGTAGAACCTGGTAATGGAATGTAAGCAAAATTTTAGCAGAAAGTTTTGGATGGGGGGTCCCAAAGGGAAAACCCAAAATTTTTTCCTGATTTTTTCCAAAAGTGGGGGGGGTTTTTGAGACAAGTTTCCAGTTTAAAATTTTTGGGGGGGGTTTGTGGAAATTTTTCCCCGATGGTTTTCGGGTTTTTTCCCTTGTTTCAGGGAATGGCCCCTTCGGGCTGCCCAAATTTGTAAGTGTGATTTGAACTGTATGGAATGGGCATGGATATGTGGAAAGTGAGGTCTAAATGGCAGTCTGGGGGTTTAAAATGAAAGGGTTTGCCCCTTTAAAAATGTCAAAATAGGAAAGGGTTTCCCAACCCTTTTAAAGGGGGTTTGGGTTATGGGTCAGCTCCAACCCCATATGTAGAAAATGAAACCTTTTGGGCCCCCACTTTTCTCCAGCGAGGTGTTTAAAAGGCCCAAAAAGGTAAAGTGGGAATTCTACTTGGGGTAAATACCATGGAAGAATTTTATTTTTCTGGAAAAGTTTTTATGTGATTTTTCCAATTTGGGGTGTTTGGAGAAAAATTAGCTGCCTGTAAACCCTTCTGCTTCAGAATTTGATCGAGAAATTTTTCCCTTTCCCATTTTACCGCGTATTTAAGTTTAAAAGGGTTTTAAAAATTTTGTCATTAATGAGCGATAAGGGAGCAGATAGACCCTTTTTTGGGGTTACCTTGTTTTTTTCCAAGGAAAGTCGTGTAAAAGGGGAAGGTCTGAGGGGCCAAAATTTTTGGCATTGAGTCTGAATAAAGGGGTTTATCGTTTGGTATTTCAAAAAATTGGCGTAGTGGAAAAAAATAATTCTGCAACCAGGTCTTCGAATTGCTTTAAAATTTGGCCTTTGTGAAAATTTTTGTTCCTATCTCTGGATTCCGATTTTAAAACCATTGTTAATTTAAAAGGGGCCCTTGGTTTTTATATTTGTTAAGGGAGAGAGGGGGCAGTGTTGATTATTGTTTTTTCACTAAAAAAGTTGTGTTAAAAAATTTTTTATACCAAACTTGGCTGCATGTGAGAGAGATAGGGAAACTCGTTTTTGGAATTGGGGGGGGGGCCCAAAAATAGCATAGCAAAATTTTAAGCAATTTGGGGCGGGAAAGGGATTCCCTTTATAGGGGACCAGTGGTGAGTTTCTGGGGTTCCCGAAAAAAGAACATGGGCTTTCCCGTTAAAAAAAAAAAAAAAAAAAAGAAAAAAAAAAAAAAAAAAGGAGAAATTTTAATTTTAATAGATTAGAAACCGATTTTGACCTCCCCCAGGGGCTTTTCCTAAAAGAGGGATTTCTTACCATCCTAGGTTTTTTTTCCTCTCCATATAAATTTCAAAAAAAGGTTCTGAAGATTAGCTAAGGAAGCTTTAGGAAAGAAGAAAGGCAATTTATCTTGTAATTTTAGGAAATTTGGGGTAAAAGAGCATTTTTGGGAAAAATTTAATTTGTGCTAACCACGATTTGGGGGGTTTTGGTGAGTTAAATTTGTTTTTCCCCAGTTTGAAAGAAGTGATAGTCCCCTTTAAAATTTTTATTTATTTTTTGTATTGAGATCGGATTATTTTGTTTCCAAAAATATGGAAAAATTTTTGTTTTGCCCCGATGAATTCTAATTTGGGAGGGACTTTTTTAATGAGGTTTTTTGCAATTTATTGGTTTAAATAATGGATTTTTTTACGTTTAGTTTGGGGAGTAGAAAAAATTGTGGAAAATCTGTTAAAAAAGGCCCAGAAAGGGAAGGGGTTAAAGACTCTTTTTTGCTGTGTATTTTTTGTATGTTTTTTGCGTAGAGGTTTACTTTATGGGGGCTTTATTATGGACAGTTATGCCCCTAAAACTATTAGTTTTTTAATTGTTCGGCTAGGGGTTCGACCCCAAAGATCATATATGAGTGGGGAAGGGGGGATTTCCCTTTTTAAGGGGGGGCCTTTTTTGATTTGGAAAATTTTTTTAGAAAGGAAAAAAACCCGGGTGTACAGAATCTTTGGGGTGGGATGGGTTTTTTAAGGTAGGATGGCCCGGGGCAGGATAAAGGGCCGTCAAACCCCCAAAAATTTAGTAATATTTTTTCATTTAAATCCCCTTTTTTACGGGGAAAGCCCTTTTTCCCCCTCTTAAAAAAAAGAAAGGGGAAAAAGGGAGGGCCCCCGTTTTGGCGGTATTTGGGAATTCCGCACTCGTTTTTATTTCCCATCTCTTGTTGCCTACCTCTCAGAAACCCACCTGATCTTTAAAGGATTAATGATTTTGGGAAATATATTTTTCAGTTGCCGCCCGGATCTTTTTAAAAAAATTTTATTTCCGAGTTCAAAAAGGAAATGGGCCATTAGTTGCAGTAAAGGGCTGGGGCTTTCCCAAAGGGTTGGGGATTATTTTGGGTTTTTAAATTTGCACAAAAATTTTGGTTTTTTGGGGGGGTTCCTTTTTGGATGATGGAGTGAAAAAGGTTTAGGTTTAAATGAGGTGGGAAAAAAGGGGTGCTAAAAAAGTTTATAGTATCATTAGTGAGTTTCCCTCAAAGGGCCTTTTGGGGGATTTGTTGAAATTTTTGATGTTGTTATTTGGTTTTCTCAATCTTTAAGGGGAGTAAACAGGGTTTATTGATTAAAATTTCTAGTTGACAAGGTTAAGGGGGGGTAAAGGGGAAATTTCCCCAAGAAAGGGTTTATATAAACCCCCTTGTATGGGGGTACTGTTGGGGTCTAAATTTTAAAGGGTTTTATAGGGAAATTTGAAAGGCATTTGTAAATTTTTCAAGCATCGCATATTTTAAGTTAAAAAAAGAGGGCCCGTAATTTTTGGGGTTTTTGTGTTTTTAGCTTGTTTATTTTGATCTTCTTGCTAAAATTTATGGGTTTATCTCCTTGCCAAAAAGAAGTTCCTTTTTGTCTGTTAAGACTCCTCTCATTTTGTTGTAGATGTATAAAGGTTTAGGGTTGGGGTTTTCATGTGCCTTTTATTCTTCCTTTAAAGGGGTTGTAAGGGGGAAGCCCTTTTAATTTGGGGAAACAAATAGTTTAAATTTTTTCTAGAATGGGTTTTTTTTCTTATTCCCCGATTTTCTTTTTCTGGGTTTCTAATTTATATGAATGTTTTCCCCGGGTATACGCTTTATGCGCAAAACCATAGAGATTCTGTAAGGGGACCCTAGGAGTTTTTATGCTTTAAATAATCCCTTTTAAAAACGTAGTGACTTCTGACGGAAATTTTTGGGGATTTGGCAAGAAATTATTGAGCGACCCTGGAGGGGGGTTTTTTGAGGGAGGGGGCAATGGGCTTTTGACCTTTTAGGGGAATTTTTGGTGCGTGAAACGGACCAAATTTTTTAAAGCCGATAGTGGAGCGGGGTTTAATTGGAGTGGTTGTCTAAATTTAAAGGGGGAAGTAGTAAAAATCTCTCGGGGGGGTGAGTTTTTTAGCTGCCGAGTAGTGGGGGAAAAACTAAAATTTATCCCGGGTTTGGGGATTTGGCCAGGGGGCATGAAAAACTTCCTCTAAAATGAAGTTTTTGAGTTCAGGGGTTTATCTTGATCCCCCTCCAGACCTATCTTTGGTTTTTAATTTTATCCTTTGTTAAAGTCCCCCCAAAATTTTTGAAGTTCCCCTTTTAATTTTTTATTTGGCTTTTGTTAGGGTTTTTGTGATAAAAGGGGTAAATGGGGGTATTCGGGGCATATAATGCTACAATTGTATAATATATTTTGTTTATAGTCCCCGGAAGAATTACACATCTGCCATTGTTATCGATAATTGATTGATGGAGCATAGATGCAAATGAATTCCCTTTAAAAAAAAACCCGGGACACCGGCCCTTTTTTAAGGTCCAGGTTTAAGTGAAGGAGTAAGGAAATTTTTTTTTTTCCAAAAAGAAATGGGTCTTTGTTGCAGAGGGTGTGTCTCTTGCAGACATACCACATCCGGGGGCCCCGGGGCCCTTAAGAATTTCTTTTCACATTCCGACCTTTTTGCAGGGGGAGTTAAGGGCCATTTAATTTTAGTGGGTAGGGAAAATTTTATCGAAAAAGGGGGAAAGGTTAAAGGTGTTTGTTTCGCTACAATGATTGGGTTTTAATTTAAAAAATCTTTAAAAAAACCCAAACAGTTTGGGAATATATGGGTTTATTCAAAAGTTCTACTGATTTTTAGTTTGCCCGTTAGTAGGTTAAATGCATTGCTTCTCAAAATTTTTTATAGGGAAAACCGACCCGTTGATCCTTTCTTATGGTGTCAGGTTGTTTTGATCATCACCTTTGAAGGGGGCCGGTTGAGCAGAGGAAACCCCTCCTGCAAAGAATGGGTTCTTTTAGTGGGGGAGGGGGAGGGGGGGGACCCCTGGGTTTTTGGTCCCTGTTTTTTTGGATTAACCTGTGTTTTTGCCCCGGGTTCCTCCTGTCTCCCACCCCAGATTGGCAAGGGGGTGAGGTGATCAAAAGATGTGGGCGCAGTGACCCTGTGTGTTTACTTTAAAACATGGTGTCTGTGGAACTGTCACTATACTAATACTATACAGATCAGGCATGTGAATACTTCATGCTGTGCTTGTACTAGTGACACATAGTAACACTTCCCAGCTGCCCTGTGTTGTTCTGACAGGGTTTGTTGTTGCTGGAGATGTGGAGACTTGTAAGCTAAGCAGGGGATATAGGAACACATGCATCCCCTCTGCTATTAGCATACACAGCAGCTTCACAGACCTCTCTACACTCATAGATCAGCCCTCTCCTGCAACAGACCTAGGCAGGCACACACAGGGTTAACTCTGGCAGCAAACCCCCTCCCTCTTGCTGTATAGAAGTTACACAACTCCTTTAATAATACTAGTATTAACTGACATGCATTCATCTTGATTGTCAGTGTTTAGACTCGAGAAATTATTGGGACATTGTGATACATGGCAACAATAAACAGGTATGAACTTAGAAACTGTGGCAACTAACGCCAACATGTAAAACCAATGTGAGAGAATATCTCCAATAAATTGGAGATAGGTCAGGGGGCAAGTCTTTGCCTAATCGAACAGATAGAGAGCCGGAGCTCGCATCAGGGCACCAGGTGAACCTGCAAATAAGAGATAACTGCCATATCAAAGGAATCATTAGTCCTTCGTGCAAGATCTATTCTGCTTCTCGGACCAGAGTGGGGTTATAGCTTCTAGTCTGGTCGGGCCTTGTTTCTACGGTGTAGACGTGGGTGAAGTGAGGAGACCCCAGGATATGAGAAGTTCTTTCGCCCTTGCTGGAGTGTTGCAAACAGTGGTGAGGTTATCTTTTGAGATCACTAACTTGACCGGGAATCCCCAATGATATCCAATGTTGTGTTCCTTCAGAATCTTTGTATAGGGTACATATTCCTTTCTTCTGAGCATCGTACCTGCAGATAGATCAGGGAAAATCGACAGGTTAGCAAACCTATCAGGTAGAGAAATATGAGATCTCAGAATCTTGAGGAAGTTATCCTTTTTGTAAAAAAAATGTATACGGGCTATCACATCTCTTGGGACTGCTGTTGGAAGATGTTTTGGTTTCGGAAGACGGTGTATTCTTTCAATCCTTAAATCTGTTTGAGACGCTTCAGGGAGAGCGATCGCCATCATATCTGTTAGAAATGGGGAAAGGGCTTCCACTGAAACTGACTCTGGTATGCCACGGATTCTAATGTTATTTCTTCTGGACCTGTCCTCCATTCTTTTTTGTTTGTGGAACGACATAAAGTAAACTGGTGAAATGGACAGTGAGTAGTGAGGAACTGAGCAGGGATTTTTCTTCTCTTTTTTTTTATGAGGGGTTTGTGTAGGAAACAACAGAACTATGTTCTAGGGATTAGTGGTACATGCAGTCTGTGGCAGATTGGTCAGGTATCTCCTATTAATCTGTGATCACCACCTTCTGTTGGTAGAGTTGGCAACACGACTGATAGTAGGTACAATTAGTGCTAGGATATGTGAAAGTTCAGTGATAGGGCTATGGTCACCCAGTATTTTCGGAAAGGCCGATAGGGAATTGGTATATAGTGAATCCACTGGCGTTCCAGATATGTTGGGCTGTGCTTATTCAGTGATTGGTGCAATAACCAGCCAGATGATCAGGATAGTGTACTAGACAAACAAGTTGGCGTCTAGATATGAATTCACCGGGTTAGTCTTGCAATAGTTGCTAGCTTTGTACATATAGGTAGAGGAAATGGCGTACAGTATATGTTTTGGTGACAGAAGAATTGGGTAGGAAAACAGCGGATATATACACTAATAGCACGGATAATCGCAATTGCAAGTAATGAGAGGAGATGTGGTGGGTCTGGTAGTAAAGTTGTGGTCACACTGTATTCTTGATGTGTCCGGCAGTCAAAGTAGTATACAGGAAATCTGATGATATATCAGACGTGTAAGGCTGTGTTTATGGTATTATTAGCGCAATAGCCAGTTAAGTATTCAAATTAGTGGACTAGTTTAACGGGTTGGCGTCCAGATATTGAATCCACTAGGCTAGTCTTGAGATAATCGCTAACTTTTGTGTGGTAAGTTAGAGGAGGCGGTATACAGTGTATGTTCTGGTGATAGAGGAGTTGAGTGAGGAAATAACAGAACTATGCACTGATAGCACAGTGAATAGCAATTACAATTAATAACAGGATATACGGGAGTCCAGTAGTAAGGCTATGATCTCACTGTATTCTTGGAGCGTCCAACAATCAGATTAGAATAAATGTAATCTGGCGGTATATCAAATGCGTTGGACTGTACTTGTATTTTGGTTAGTACATCATCCTGCTGGGTATTCAGATCAGCGAACTAGATAGGCAGGTTAGTGTCCAGGTATTTGGAGTCACTGAGCTGATCACAAAATGACCGCCAGCTATCGTTATAGAGACAAAGAGGTGATAGCATGTAATACCCGTTTTAGGTGACGGATATTGAGCAAGCAAGCAGGAGCTAGAGATTTCTTTCTTTTATATGGGCAGCTGCACCTGTGGAGTGCACAGGAGGGTGTTATTCAGCAGCGAAGTTGTAAATGTGCCTGCTTGTACTAGGACTGCTGCTGTTGACAGAAAATGGCTGCTTGCACGTGCGTGCTGTGGAGGCTGACTATGTTTCAGTGGTTGCTTTTAGGTAAATAAGTGTACCTTATCAGTGGCGTCCATCCAGTGCTGTCCAGAGGGGTACCGCAACTGTAGCAGGAATGACGAGCCTAGCCAAGAGTAATGCCGGGAGCCTGTTCTTTTTTTACGGAGGGCCGCCACGAGCTGCTCACCCAGAGATGTATTCCAGAGTTGCCTGCGTGCTCTCTCTCTCAATGGCGGATATCACAGAGGAGACGTCGCCCGTGAGGGTTGTAGAGGTACGGGGTATTACCGTGCAGAAGGCGGTGGATCTGGCTCTCTGTCTGTCTTTGTACTTGCGGTGTGGTGTGGCGGAAAGCGTGCGCATGGCTGCGCTCCGGTAAGGCCCTCAGCTTAGGCCCTCAGCTTCCCCTGCAGAAATCACCATTCAGCCGCGGATTCCTCGGCACACAGGTGGGTTCCGGTGTCAGCGGAGAAATACAGCAAGGTCCGGTGTCTTTTTTTGTAGGCTTGAAGGCAGGATATTTTTTGGGTTAGCCGGTTTAGCTGTGTTCACCACGGAGTGGGGCGTGCAATATTATTGGGCCACTTTACTGTCAGTGCAGCAAACTCAGTCCAGAAGTTCAGTGAGGATCTCTGAATGAGCCAATGTTGTCCTAAATGACTGATGATGATAAATATAATCCACCTATGTGTAATCAAGTCTCCGTATAAATGCACCTGCTCTGTGATAGTCTCAGGGTTCTGTTTAAAGCGCAGAGAGCATCATGAAGACTAAGTAACACACCAGACAGGTCCGTGATAATGTTGTGGAGAAGTTTAAAGCCGGATTTGGATAAAAAATAGATTTCCCAAACTTTAAACATCCAAAGGAGCACTGTGCAAGTGATCATATTGAAATGGAAGGAGTATTAGATCACTGCAAATCTACCAAGACCCGGCCATCCCTCTAAATATTCATCTCAAACAAGGAGAAGATGAAGGTTTCGCAAGGCATTGTATAAATGATATAAATGTATTTGCATTTTGCAGTGACAAATAAGTATTTGATCCCTCTGGCAAACAAGACTTAATACTTGGTGGAAAAATCCTGTTGGCAAGCAAAGCAGTCAGATGTTTTTTAGTAGTTGATGATGAGGTTTGCGCACATGTCAGGAGGAATTTTGGTCCACTCCTCTTTGCAAATCATCTCTAAGATCTCTAATTAAGATTTTGAGGGTGTCGCTTGGCAACTCGGAGCTTTAACTCCCTCCATAAGTTTTCTAAGGGATTAAGGTCTAGATACTGGCTTGGCCACTCCGTGACCTTAATGTGTTTCTTTTTGAGCCACTCTTTTGTTGCCTTGGCTGTATGTTTTGGGTCATTGTCTTGCTGGAAGACCAAGCCATGACCCATTTTTAATGTCCTGGCGGAGAGGCTGTCACTCATTTTACGGTACATGGCTCCATCCATTCTCCCATTGATTCAGTGAAGTAGTCCTGTGCCCTTAGCAGAGAAACACCCCAAGCATAATGTTTCCACCTTCATGCTTGACAGAGGGGACGGTGATCTTTGGGTCATAGTCAGCTTTTCTCTTCCCCCAAACACGGCAAGTTGAGTTAAGGCCAAAGAGCTCAATTTTTGTCTCATCTGACCACAGCACCTTCTCCCAATCACTCACAGAATCATCCAGGTGTTCATTGGCAAACTTCAGATGGGTCTGCATATATACCTTCTTGAGCAGGGGGACCTTACGGGCACATCAGGATTTTAAACCATTATGGTATGTAACGGGTTGCGCCGCGGTCCGGTCCACGGACCGCGGTCGCACCCGTGTCCCCCGTGGCAGGTCCCCGGCGGGGACGGGTGCCGCCGCGGTCCACTGTCGCCGCGGCTGCATCCGTCCCGTCTCCTCACCTGACCGCGCTCCCGTTCGGTCCGCGTTCCCTGCTGGCCGGAGTACGCGTGCGCGCCCCCTAGCGCGCGCTCTTCATGTAGATTTAAAGGAACAGTGCGCCGGTAATTGGCTAATTGCCGGGCGCTGTCTCTATTAAAGTTTTGGTTCCACGTCACTTCCCGCTAGATCTTTGTTGCCCCCGTGCCTTTGTGAAGCGTTCCTGATAGTCTATTTGCCTTGCCGTGTACCATACCTTGCTACGTTTCTCGACTCCGAACCTCTGCCGCCTGCCCTGACCTTACCGCCTGTCCACAACCACGAACCATTGCCGCCTGCCCTGACCATACGCCTGCCCACCGCTCCGAGTCTTGGAATACAATTTTGTAGCTCGCTGCACCTAGGCTGCCGCCGCAAAGCAAGTCACTCGTGGAGGTAAACGACCTGGTAAGCCTCACGCCGCACAAGTCCATCCCGCATTTTGCGGCGGGCTCTGGTGAAAACCGGGGCTACTTAGATTCCGTTCCCTGGCGTGGCTTAACTACCATCGCCTGCGGTGGTCCAGCGGATCCACTACCAAGTCCGTTACATGGTGTAATGTGTTACCAATGGTTTTCTTGGTGACTGTGGTCCCAACTGCCTTAAGATCATTAACAAGCTCCTCCCGTGTAGTTTCAGGCTAATCTCTCACCTTCCTCATGATCAAGGACACCCTATGAGGTACGATTTTGCATGGTGCCCCAGATCAATGTCGATTGACAGTCATTTTGTATTTCTTCCATTTCCTTACTATTGCACCAACAGTTGTCTCCTTCTCACCCAACATCTTACTTATGGTTTTGTAGCACATTCCAGCTTTGTGCAGGTCTATGTTCTTGTCCCGGAGCATCCTTAGAAAACTCTTTGGTCTTGCCCATGTTGTAGAGGTTAGAGTCTGACTGATTAATAGAGTCTGACAGGAGTCTTTTTATAAAGGTGACTATTTAATACAGCTGTCTTTAATGCAGGTAACAAATTTATCTGTAGGAGCCAGAACTCCTAATGGTTGGTAGGGGATCAAATGCTTATTTCTCTCACCAAATTGCAAATAAATTTATATAATTTATCAATGTGATTTTCTGGATTTTATGTTTGATATTCTATCTCTCAATGTTAAAATTAACTTACCCTTAAAACTATAGACTATCCATGTTTTTGTCACTGGGCAAACTTACGAAATCAGCAAAGGATCAAATAATTATTTCCTTCACTATAGGTGAAAAAATAAAAAAGCTATGGCGAGGAGGAAAAAACTAATGTGTCAACCAAAAAAACAATGCAAGGTCGTTAAAGTGTTAAATACTAGGAAAACAGGTTGTTTATTGTTGGGTAGCTAATTAATCTGGAGGACATCTTGATAGTTCCAGAGGATTCTTGGAAATAAATGATGGACTGTAACAGTAATCATCTCTGTCACCATACATATATAAACAAATGTGTATTATCAGTGATTAGAAATTGTAAGGACAAAAACACAACAATGAGAGAATATGTTGGCTAAATAACTATAGATAAACCGTAGACATAAACATAAACAAATCCCTCGTGTGTGTGTTGGAAATTATGAACTATTTAATTTAAGACTGAAGAACTAATAAATATTTATTACATCTATAAGAGTGAATTCACATAGCGTATAGCGGCACGTACCTCAAGAGTTGCTTTTACGCCTGTTGTAGGAAGCACTGGCCAGCGCGTGCTTCTCACAGTGCTCCGGCCCAGCCCCTACTCACCCTCCCTTTCCCTGACAAGTAAGAGTACGAGTTGTGGAATATGTTGTAATATTATAGTGTCATGATCTGCCTAAGACTGTGCTCATTTCATGCCTTTAACCCTGGGGGGCTGTTCTGGGTTTGCCATGTATTGCAGCACAGTAATAGTTACATAGTTACATAGTTACATAGTTAGTACGGTTGAAAGAAGACACGTGTCCATCAAGTTCAACCAAGGGTGGGGAAAATGTGGGTGAGGGAGAGAGACAAGGACTTTAAGCCCAGCCTCACCACTGGTTAATGCCCTGGAACCCACAAGGCAAGAACCAATCTGCTCCAGTGGAGATCATATCTCTGACCCCAGAGCCGCCACCAGCCAGGATCCAGAATTTTACATCGCTACGTACTCATTAATATTCTTTAGTTCCAGGTAGTTATCTAAGCCTTTCTTGAAACTCTCTACAGTTCCTGCTATGACCAGCTCCTCAGGCAGGCTATTCCACAGATTCACAGTTCTTACAGTGAAGAACGCTCCTCTCCTCTGGAGATTGAATCCTTTTTTCTCTAGTCGAAGGGAATTTCCCCTTGTCTTTTGAGGGGGCTTCACTTGAAATAATTTGTCCCCATACTTTTTGTAGGGACCATTTATATATTTATATAAATTAATCATGTCCCCCCGAAGCCGTCTTTTCTCAAGACTAAATAAGTTCATTTCTACTAACCTCTCCTCAAAACTAAGATGCTCCATTCCCCTTATAAGTTTAGTTGCTTGGCTTTGTACTCTCTCTAGCTCCATTACATCTCTTCTATAAACTGGGGCCCAGAACTGAACAGCATATTCTAAGTGAGGACGCACCAATGCTTTGTACAGCGGTAGAATTACATCCTTGTCCCGCAAGTCCATGCCTCTTTTAATACACGCCAATATCTTACTTGCCCTAGAGGCAGCTGATTGACATTGCATGCTGTTCTGTAGTCTATGATCTACAAGAATGCCCAGATCTTTTTCAACAAGCGATTCTCAAAGTTTTTCTCCCCCTAGTACAGTGTTTCTCAACTCCAGTCCTCAAGACCCACCAACAGGTCATGTTTTTAGGATCTCCCACTGAATGTACTGACAGTAATTCTATCACCTGTGCAGAATGCACTGACAGTAATTCTATCACCTGTGCAATACTGAGGAAATCCTGAAAACTTGACCTGTTGGTGGGTCTTGAGGACTGGAGTTGAGAAACACTGCCCTAGTACATATGATGCCTGTATATTATTTCTACCCAGATGCAGAACCTTACATTTATCCACATAGAACCTCATTTGCCAAGTGGATGCCCAAGCTCTCAGTGTGTCCAGGTCTGCTTGCAATTTATGAGCATCTTCCATAGATTGCACTACCCTGCATAGCTTGGTGTCATCTGCAAAAATCGAAACCGTGCTATTGATCCCTTCCACTATATCGTTAATAAATACATTAAATAAGAGCGGACCTAATACTAAGCCCTGCGGCACACCACTCACAACCGGGGACCACTCAGAGTAGGAGTCATTTACCCCCACTCTCTGAGTACGATCCAGCAGCCAGTTTTTAATCCAATTACACACTGTTATCTCTAACCCAATGGATTCTAATTTACCTACCAAACGCTTATGCTGGACAGTGTCGAATGCCTTTGCAAACTCTAAAAACACAATATCCACAGCTGCCCCGCTATCCAGACTTCTACTCACCTCTTCATAAAAACAGATCAGATTGGTCTGACAACTTCTGTCCTTAGTAAATCCATGCTGGCAATCACTAATAATATTGTGTTTGTCAATATACACCTGTATATAGTCCCTTATGAGCCCCTCAAACATTTTTCCCACAACAGATGTTAAACTTACTGGTCTATAATTACCTGGGCAAGACTTGGAACCTTTTTTGAAGATGGGAACTACATTTGCCTTGCGCCAGTCTCCTGGTACTATACCAGTCACCAGGGAATCTCTAAATATCATGTACAGGGGCACAGAGATAACCGAGCTGAGCTCTTTAAGAACTCTTGGGTGAATGCCATCAGGGCCTGGAGCCTTGTTCACATTCAGTTTATTTAACTTGGCTTTGACTTTTTCTACACTGAGCCAATTAATTATAACAGATGCTGTATTAACAGTACTGGGACCACCTACATCTGCACTTGGCCCACCCCCATCAACTGCTATTTCATTGATAGTATATACTGAGCTGAATAACCTATTTAGTACCTCTGCCTTCTCTTTGGTCACCAGTGACCAGCTCCCCATCACAGGTTTTTAAGGGTCCTACTTGCTCTGACTTTGGCTTTTTGGCATTTATATGCTTAAAGAATTTCTTGCGGTTAGTCTTGCTGTCCTTGGCCACCTGCCTTTCATTTTGTATTTTAGCTGCTTTTATCACTTTTTTACAGATTTTATTAAGCTCTCTATAATTTTCAAAGGCTGATGCCGACCCCTCTGACATATTTTTTAAATGCCCTTTTAAAAAAGCCATGTTGGTTTTAGTTTTAGTCGCCTATACTTGTTACTCATAGGAATATATTTTGCAATAAATTTCCCTAAAGTATATTTAAAGCTCCCCCATTTGGCTTCTATATCATTATTTGCTAATAGTTGCCAGTCTAGGTCCTGTATTGCATCCCTCAATAAGGAAAATTTGGCCCTTTTAAAATTAAATGTTTTTGCCTTCCCTCTCTGTTTTTCTTTTTTCCAGTTTACGCTAAAATGAATTATATTGTGGTCACTATTACCAAGATTTTCAGAAACCGTGACCGCTCTGACAAGTTCTGCTTTGTTAGAAATGACCAGATCTAACAGAGCATCACTTCTAGTGGGTTCCTCCACAAACTGCCCCATAAAATTATCCTCTAAAAGATTGAGGAACTTCCTTCCCTTTCAGTTGATGCAGAACCGTGACCCCAGTCAATGCCTGGGAAATTAAAGTCACCCATCATTATCACTGTACCTACTTGTGCTGCCCACACCATTTGATTATACATCTGTTCTTCTATCTCCTCAGTGATGTTCGGGGGTCTATAGATTACACCAAAAATAATATTTTCTACATTAATTCCCCCTTGTATTTCCACCCACAATGTTTCCACATTATTAGCTACTCCGCCCTGTATTACCTCTTTCACATTTGCCTTCATATTACTCCTTACATACAGACACACTCCTCCTCCCCTTCTGTTTGCTCTGTCTTTCCTAAATAGATTAAAACCTTGAAGGTTGACCGCCCAATCATGCGAGGAGTCCCGCCATGTTTCAGCAATACCTACCACATCAATCAGCTCCTCTACAACTAGCGCCTCAAGTTCCCCCATTTTGGTTGCAAGACTTCTAGTTAAGAAGCCTCTGAACACTCTCCTAGGTGGAGCTCGTCTTTTATTTGACCCATCTATATAGTCCTGCCTCTGGCTCTGTCAGGTGCCTGAGATTTTCCTGACTCACCTGGATATGCTGGTGTCCTGCCTGGTGTTCTTTTCAGTTTCCTATTTGCTATGAGGACACCTGGACTTCTGCTATGGTTTCTTAGTATCTATTTTGTTCCTGGACTCATGTTTTTCCCCCATGTTCCCAAGGATCCACCACTTGTTTATTACGTTTTTATTTGTGTTGTTGTATGTTTTTTTGTTGTTCAATAAAGCCCCTTTTATTCCTACAACAACCTGATACATAACACTCAGTGAGTGCTATAATTTTACCATATTTGTGGGGCACACTTCAGGCAGTTACCCCCTGAAGTACAGCCTGCAAATACATTGTGTGAACATAATCTAACTATGTCAAGGTTACACATCAAGGACAGAAAACAAATTCCTAAAACTTAGAGAATAATAGAGAAATCACTTAACTCTATTTTTTCTCTGACAACTGTTTTTATCAACTTATAGAGATATGCTTTACTGCAACCACTTGGACTAAAGGGACCAGTAGTCTAGCGATTACTCATTCACTTTTATATAACAGTGTTCTTGGCATGGTCTGTAACCTATGTACAGGTCAATGTGCAGGAGAGTAGAGATGGTGAGATTTGACCCCCACTGACTGTGAATGGTGGATCTTGTTATATTAATAAATGGGTGTCACCTGTGTATTCCTGCCTGTGATTACAATGAGGAAACTGCTAAAAAGTGATCTCTACAGAACAGGAAGTTTTCAGACTATTATTACAGTGAAGAAAATAATTATTTGATCCCTTGCTGATTTTGTAAGTTTGCCCACTGACAAAGACATGAACAGTCTATAATTTTAAGGGTAGGTTATTTTAACATTGAGACATTGAGACATAAACTATCCAAAATAAAATACAGAAAATCACATGTATGTATAGATAGATATATATACTCAAATGACTAAAAAAATAAAAAAAAATATGTTTCACATGAGAACACGATATAAACAACAAGTCATTTTCTGATGGCACATTCCCTTTAAGCCTGTGTCTTAAGCCACAAGAAAGGTCGCAATTGTGTGAGCATTCCCCCTCAAAATCAAAATGTCAAACCGCATCCTACAAAATTGAATCCCTACAATAACATTACAAATAAAATGGGGTCAAATTTAATTAATTAATTGAAGAAGGCAGCGTTTACTGATGCAAGGACAGAATTATGTCTAAAAGCACATAATTTAAATTTTTAGAATTGAGAAGACCAAAAATGGGTTTTTTAAGCTGGACTTTTGTAAAAGTAACACCCTTACACAACTTAAAAAAGTATTACACCTTTAAAATGTGTATATTTACTGAAAGTAAACAATGTGACATTTGCAATTGTCCTGATAGACTTTTAACAACCTTACCACCTTCATGTAACTGTGACAAAAAGTAATTATTTAAAAAATGCATACATTTAAAACTAAAACTCGCATCCAAGCAGATGTTTACACACAAACACTATATAAACATAATAGATCAAGATGTGCAAAATTCAAGTATACCACAATCATCTAAATCAGCAACAGCTTGTGCTCTCAAAAATGTTAAAATCGAGGCCATGCTAAATTTGGCTGTCATGCACAAATTTGTTAAAAATATATAATGCACACTGCAAACAGCTACAATAATGCAAAAATCTATGCTTTTGAGAGGGAATAGCATACCTTGGATTGAAGCACTCAATACACAGAACCACCTTCAGGCATAAAATTTGCGGCTAAAAAGCATACTGAAGCAGGCGCCAGATGCCTTTTACAAATAAAATGTACTGTACAAAATATTGTAGATGTGAGATATTCATACATAGCATATACTAGTGCATCTCAAAAAAATAGAATATCATTGAAAAATAAAGGCATTCTCCAGGACTATCTTTCTATTTGTTATAGGGTTCACAAATGTATTATATTAAACCTTGTAATTCATAATGTAATGAGTCTATATAATATATGGGTTTCTCTATTTGACAAAGGGGTTTTCTCATCAAAACCTTTTGCAGACTTGAGCTGTTGATCTCTCTTACAGCTTCAAAACCATGTCTCTCCTTCCAGTAGGCGTGTCTTCCCTCACTGAAGACTGGTGACATCATCATTCTGTGTGAGCAGTGGAAGGGACAGGATGTCATAGCTCTGCAGACCTCCTGAAATAGTTCTCATGTCTGCAGAGCTGTCAGCAACCTCCCAGGCTGCACAAGCTCCTTGTAACCAGAACACCTGTTTGGTTGTAAACAGTTATACATACAGCCTGAACTGATGGAACAAATGTGAGGAATGCACTCTGCTCCCCCTCTGTTAACAGGCAGGAGGTGGAGGGGGACAGAGTCACTGGCGTAACTACCGGGGTAGCAGACAAGGCAACTGCACCGGGGCCCGTGCGCTTAGGGGGCCCGCGCCCCGGGGCAGCTGCTATCATGTCTGCTACCCCGGTAATGCCGCTCCTGGGCCCGCCGCAGTGAACTTGACAGTTCACTGCGGTGGGCGCGGAGATGAGGGGCCCGGCGCATCCTGCCTCTGAACGCCCGGGCCCTCCGGCCCAAGCGTTCAGAGACAGCGCTGCCCCGTGGTAGCAGAGTGGAGCGCATCCGGCGCTCCACTCTGCTACTCTTCCTGACAGCAGGCGCCGGCTCTCTGTGATCACATGGGCGGCGCGATTACGTCACATGATCGCGCCGCCCGCGCTGAGCAGAGAGGCTGCAACACGGCGCATCGGGGGAGCGTGGGCCGAGGTAGTAACTATTTCTTAATTTTAACATGCCCTGCACTGCCTGTATATAGGCCCCCAGGCTGCATGCTGTATATAGCCCACCTGCCTGCCTGTACATAGCCCACCCGCCTGCTGCCTTGTATATAGCCACCCTTCCTGCCTGCCTGTATATCAGCCCCACCGTGCCTGCATGTATATAGCCTTCAGCCTGCCTAATGTATTGCACAGCCTGCCTGCCTGCTTGTATTATAGCCAACCAGCCTTTGGGGGGGTCGCCTGTATATAGCCCCACCCAGCCTTGCCTGCCTGTATATGCCCAACCCATAGCTGCCTGCTGGTATATAGCCCACCCTGCCTGCCATGTGATATCTGCACACCCATCATGCTTGTATATATAGCTCACCCAGCCTGCCTGCCTGTTATTGCCCACCCAGGCCTGCCTGCCTGCATATAGCCAACCAGCCTGCCTGCCGTGGTTTAGATAGCCCACCAGCTGCCTACCCTGTATATATAGCTGCCTACCTGTATATAGCCCCCCCACAGACCTGCCTGTATATAGGACCCACCTGCCTGCCTTGTATATATAGCCACCCAGCAATGCCTGTATATATAGCCCACCCAAGCCTGCCTGTCTTGTATATGCCACCCAAGTTGCGTGTATATATAGCCCACCCTGCCTGCTACATAGCCCCCAAGCTGCTGTACATAGCCCCCAGCTTGCCTTATTATACCCAGCCGCCTGCATAGCCCCCCAGCTGCATATATACTCCTGCCTGCTACATAGTCCCCCTAAGCCTGACTGTATAACTTTCTAAGTCTGCCTTCCTGAATAGCCCTATAGCCTCGTGAAGCATGATTGTCCTATGTAGCCCTAAAGCCCCTAATTTTACCTGCCTGTCTACTTATATTGGGCCCCTTTAGCTACCTAAACCCTGCCTACCTACCTTTATAGCACACTATAGTCCCACTAAAACCCCCTGTCTACCTGTATGTGCTCCTATAGCTACTAAACCTGCTGCCTATATGGGGACTCTATTGCCTAAAAAACTACAAAAGCTACACTTAACAGCTCATTCGGCTGATGGCTACCAGCAGCAGGCTTCTATGGCCCTTATGCAGCAGTAAGGGCCATTGAAGCCTGCTGCTGGTATCCATCAGCCATTGAAGCTGTTAAGTGTAGCTTTGTAGTTTTTTGGTAAATTTTGTCCCATTTTTGTGTTTTTGTTTTTGTTGACAGTGTAGGACTCGAAAGAATGAGGAGCCTTGCCGTTGGCTTGCGAGGCTTTTGCGTTTACTGTAGCTACTTATATCAATCAATCCTCATATTTCATAATTTTTCCCCGCATGTTATTTTTTGGCCCTAAAATACTGGGGAGTTAGTGGTACAAGTATTTTGTGCCTGTGCACTTCTAAGTGCTGGGCGGTCGCCCACTACTTTTTTTTTTTTTTGTTTGAGGGTGATATAAGTGTTACCCTAGCATGGTGTTATCTGTACAGATGGCGTGCGCTGTAATCGTTTATATCCATATGCAATTCTTAGCATGTTTAAATAATTGTTGCATTTTTAGCGTCTCCCAATGTGTTATAATGTGGCTTTTTGTATGCTGGTGTGAAATTGGCACCTAGAGCATGTTGCTCATTTAATAACGGCACCTGCTATCTTTTCCATGCAGCATAAGGGCCATAGAAGCTGCTGCTGGTTATCCATCAGCCATTGGAGCTGTAAGTAGTAGCTATGTTGTTTTTTGGTAAATTATGTCCCATTTTTGTGGTTTTGTTTTTGTTGACAGTGTAGGGACTGCAAGACATGAGAGCTTGCGTTGGGCGTTGCGAGCTTGCGTTTACTGTTTAGCTACTGTATCAACCAAACCTCATAATTTCATATTTTTCCCAGCATGTTATCTTTTTAGCCCTAAATACTCTGGGGAGTTAGGGTACAGTATTGTGAGCAGTTCACCTCTAAGTGCTGGGCGGTCTCCCACATATTTTTTTGTTTTTGTTTGTGGGTGATATAAGGCTGTTACACAGCCATGGTTTGTATCTGGTACAGATGGCGTTTCCTCTGTATCGCTTTATCCATATGCAATTCTTTCATGTATTGTTGCATTTTTAGCAGTTTCCCCATGTGTTATAATGTGGCTTTTTGCATGCTGTGTGAATTGGCACCTAGAGCATTTGCCTCTTAATTACGGCACTGCTTTCATTTCCATGCTTCATAAGGCCATAGAAGCTGCTGTGGTATCATCCGCCATTGAGCTGTAAGTGTAGCTTTGTAGTTTTTTGGTAAATTATGTCCATATGTGGTTTTGTTTTTGTTGACTGTGGAGGGACTCGCAAGACATGAGGAGCTCTTGCGTTGGCTTTTGCGAGCTTGGTTTACTGTAGCTACTGTATCAACATACCTCCCCCAATCACTAATTCATAGTTTTCCCAGCAGGTTTCTTTTTGCCCGTTAATTAATGGGGGTGCTTAGGGTACATGTATTTTGTGCGCAGTGCACTTCTAAGTGCTGGGCGGCTAGCCCACATCACATATTTTTCTTTTTTTGTTTATTGTGGGTGATATAAGCTGTTACCAAGAATGGGTGTATTGTACAGATGGCGTTACCCTCCTGTTATGCGCTTTATCTCAAATGCAATTTTATCAGGTATTGTGCATTTTAGCAGTCCCCATGTGTTTATAAATGAGGCTTTTTGTCACAATGCTGGTGTGAATTGGCACACTAGAGCATTTATGCTATTAATTAACGGCACTGCTAGCTTTTCCCCTTGCAGCAAATGGGGCCATGAGAGCTGCTGCTGGTATCCATCAGCCATTGAGCTGTTAAGTGTAGCTTGTAGTTTTTTGGTAACATTATGTCCCATTTTTGTGGTTTTGTTTTTGGTTGGACTTATTGGCCTACCTAAACATTGCCTATCTGGGGCCCCTATAGCCTACCTAAAACATGCCTACCTAAATGGACCATATAGCCCAGTGGGGGCAGGTGCTGGAAAAGATCAGGATTCTAAGATATTTGTGTTAAATCTCCAGGGTCAGGGGATGTCATCATGGCGGACGGGATGGATGCAGAACAAAAGGGAAAAGTCATAAAATAAAAATAACGATTCGTCAGAGATCGTCACCCTGTGAGTAAACAAGATGTAACTGCACTGTAGTACGTATGTCTGCAGGGTCTGTGTACATGTGGGTCTACCACTATATGGTCACTGTATGGGGGTAATATACAGAACTGCAGAGCTGTGTACATGGTTGTCTACCATATATGGTCACTGTATAGGAGGTAATATACAGTCTGGCAGAGTGTGATTCACTGGTGTCTCCATCCACTATATGGTCACTGTATGGAGGTAATTTAGTCTGCCAGAGCTGTTGTACACTGGGGTCTACCTATATGGTCACTGTATGGAGGTTTTTATACAGTTTGCAGAGCCTGTTGGTACACTGTTTATACTCTATAATGGTCTCATATTTTGGCGGGTAGGTACATTCGGTCTTTGTGTATGATCTGTAATAGTGTGAGGGGGTTAATTATTCAGTCAACTTTGTGGTCGTGTGTTGGTGGGTATAGTCATGGCTCCATATGTAGTAGTGTTATTGATAATTGTTGGTCTTGGTTATATAGTGGGATTTGTTTGGTAGCCGTGATATGATGGTGATATGTTATGGTGTAGGTGTTCACTCCAGTGTTTATCTACATATCTAACAGCATGTCTTTGTACATGGTCGTCGGTCAGGGAGAGTGGATTGTGGGGGTGGGTAGGGGGCCCCATCCAAAAGTTTGCTTTGGGGCCCTTGCTTCTCTAGTTACGCCTCTGGACACAGTGTATAAGGCTGTGCTATATGGGTGATGGGAGCAGACTGTATAAGGCTGTGTGTAATCATTACAAAACTTTGATGAGGCACAGAATCTTAGTGCTTTCAGTACACAAGGCTGTTGCTTAAATGCTGCAGCCTTAACCAAACAAAATAAAAACATTTTTGTAACCCTCTATCTCAGGTTCCTGTTTGCTTCACAGAAACCACACCCCGGGATTGTTTTATCTCTCATAGGCTTTTTTTTTATAACTGTATCTTTATTAAAGTTTTTTTTTAAATAAAAAACATGGTACAGAAAAAGAAAAAGAGATCATAAGTTGTACATATTTGATCAATATGACATTCAGATGACAAAGTAATACAGATCAGCGTTCCATGCCAAATTCTGGGCACGTACAACAAAATCAGCATTACATTGGAAATAAAGCTACATATACTATCGAACTGTATGTAGCGAATATGTGGGCATTAAGACATAACACAGGGGACACAAGACTGGAAACATAAAAGAGAAGGTAGGGAGGAGGGGGGGTGGAATCATGGCAATACAATTGACCACCAATAGGAGATCCAAGGCTCCCAGACTGCGTCATAAAGATCAGGGTTTTCATGCAAGTAAGAAGTGAGCCGTTTTACGCATTGAAATTCGCATATCCTAGCCTGCAAATCATGCATGGACGGTGGGTGGTTCTGCTTCCAGAAAGCCGAAATCAGGCACTTAACGGCTGTAAGAAGGTGGAGGAGCAATTTGGAAGCCTTTAAGAGAGACCTTTTGGCGGAACATTCAAGAGGAAAGTTAAAGGTTAAACTGGGATTCTCCAATTAAAAACCTCGAATCGGAGCTCGCTGACCTGTGACAAATATAGTTGTATATCCGGGCAATCCCAGAAGATATGTGTCAAAGAACCTGGAATAGCACCACATCTCCAGCATGCTCCGGAAAAAGTTGGATTGAAATTGTGGAGTAATTCTGGAGTGTGGTACCAGTGCATTAGATTTTTGTACTGCTCTCAAAGTCTTTAACACACAATTCACCCTCAACTGAATGCTAGGTAAATATCATTTTTAGATCAGACCCTATTCTTCAGAGCCCTTCTCGGAGCAGCACAGAAGTGAGCTGGTGAGAAAACCTCTTTCATAAACTTACTACATTTTCTGGCTCTTGACTGAAGTTTAGGCTATAATTGAAAGATTGTTTAATAGCTTATTGCAATTTGGACCATAAAAATGTCTGCAAACAAACAAAAGGATATCCGTGTGGTTAGTGCTCCCGTCGAGACTGAGATTCCCGAATTGGGGCAGGTTGCCCGGATGAAATCCAAAAAGTGGGTATCGGTAAAGTGTTGCAGCTTTATTAGTAAAACAATAATAAAAAGCAGCACTCAAATAGCTTAACCCCCGTATGCAGAAGAAACTCAGACGCCGTTTCAGGGCTATGCAGCCCTTGCTCACTGTAGAGGCAGCTTGTGCTGCACTTCTTTCTAATGTTCAATAAAACAATCGCCTTTACAGAGCCAAAGATCTCTGATGAAAACACCAATCGGATTATTTTGTTACAAAGAAAATAAAGCATTGTTTGCAGAGGTGAGTCTATCACCTGTCTGTCTTCAACCAAACCGTAGGAATAAACCTTATGTTACATGAAGAAATGTAGCACAAAATGAACTCCTTGTTTTTTACATGTTGAAAGTATCTCAAATGGAAAATTAAATGGGAAGAAGAATTTGTTACAAATATAAGAACTGTGAGGTAGAACTCCACATAGCTCCTATCTCTTTGCACATGAAAAGTTACTATATAAAGAATAGTGTTGGCAAAAAAGTATATATGCTACGCGCCAGAGAAATAATATATTGTGAACTAACCTATTCTGAATATGTAAGTATATTCAATAATAATTTCAGATGTTTAGTAGGTGTTAATGACCTCTGCAGTTTCTAGTTCTGCTTCAATATCCACGTGCTTCTCTATTTTGACTAAACTAGTTCCAATTTCTCCCCTATAGGGACGCATCATTTTGTCGATGGCATAAAATTGAAAGCCTTTCAGATCCCGTCATGTTCTCTATGAAATGTTTTGCGGATCCTGCTATATTGCCTTGGCCTTTTTTAATCGCTTGCCAGGTGTTCATAATTTTTTTTGTTAACAGGATGTTCATTGTATGATATATTTGGACATGTTGGCTGTCACAATTGACAAAACTGTGGTGACATAACCTTGTTCTCCACTGACTTTTTCAAATGGGTTTGGTCTTTTGTGCCCATCTACATGCATTGCATCTGCTTCCTCAACATTTTGTAAAAACCGTTTTTGTGACAACCAAATTTATTTTACTGTATTCTGACGGGGTAATAGGTGCTAGGTGATATATTATATTGCCAAAGTTCTACTCTCTTGTGGCACCACTTGTATTGCCTGCTTTACTATTTCTACATTTGTTCCTCCTGGCGTAAAATGTGGAGTTCTTTTAAATATATTTTTGATCTGGTTATGAAGTTTTTGCCTGTATCTGTGGGAGAGCGTGATTTTACTTTGTTGATGTGTCTGTCTATTGGGTTTTGGATCTTTCTTATTCAATAATGTTCTTGTTTTTTGAGACTAAACTCGGGACTTTGCCTCCTGATGGCACCCCACTTTGTAACCTCTCAGTGTCTGTCTTTTCTCTATTTACATGTGCTGTATCAAAAATCCTGCTCCCGCTGTGCAATTCTTTTAGCCCTTACCAATTCCCAATCAATGGAATAGCTTGTATTGTTCTTAGGTGAATGGCAACTATTAGCCCGTAAAATTGTATTACCGTTGTGGGTTTCCGATTAAAGGGTGGTAAGAATTTGCCTGTCTCTAGATGTCCATTAAGCATATTCCAAAAAATGGCGGTTTTAGTCTGCTCCCAATTTAAAGTAGAAACGAAAGACTGAGTAGAATTGGAATTAATATAATCCTCAAAGAGTGGTATGAGGCCACATCGCGAACCCCAAATGATAAGGGAGGGTCGTCGAGTAGCGCCATACCACTCATTAAATAAAAAAACGGGTTACTGGTATGTAAATGGTATTACCCACCACGCTTGAAAAATTGGCCATTGCGGCGAGAAAGATAGCCCCTTTTGGGGCACCCTATAAGTTGCAGATAGAATTGGTGTTCAAATATTTAAGAAAAATTGCTTTCCAAGGAGATATCAACTGTCATATTGATAAAAACTCTGTAAATGTGCCTATTCTACCATTGATTTTTAAGAAAAATAGGAAAGTGCTACAAAGGGCCAGGGTCATGGGGGATGCGCGATTACAATCCTTCTAATCGCAGGTTGCCCTCGTATATTCTTATTGCTCAAGATTTGTTTCTGACAGTTCTGAAGGACTGTCGTGTATCTTTTACTATCCTGGGAGACCTGTACTTTAGGTTGCAAAACTTAATCAACCCAATTATCTAAGTCTCTCGTTGAAGGATTCATTTTCCCGAGTTATTGGGCGTTTAAATGGGTGGAAAATGGTCTTATGCACTTTGGGTGCCACGTAGTGAAAAATAGGTGTAGTGGTTCCTTCTAAAAATGTATTTTGCCTTGTTTTTCTTCCATGAACCCCAAAGCTATAGCCCTCTGAGGATTTTGGTAGTTTTTTTGAGTGCCTTCGAAAGTCGCGCTTGCTGGCGGAATGGGCTGCATACTCAAGCATTTATCGGATCTATAGTCTTACTATGGGACTATCATCACTCCGTAAACAGGAGGAAGATACAGCTGAAGTACTGCCACCTTTTTCATATGTTTTTCTTGCTAAGGTGTTCGTCATAGAACTATGTTTTGATGCACCAATTTATAAAAATGAAGTAAAGTTCAATGTTTTGTTCATTACAGCCTAAGTGTAGTTTTTGGATTGATATAGGGGAGTTCTAAGCGATGGGTACTCCTAAGGCTGGGGGACTATAACGTGTGCACTGCTAATATACTGCATTGTTTGCAATTATTGGATAAAGTATCTCCACATTTTACGCCAGGAGAACAAATTGGTAGAAATAGTAGAAGCAGGCATACAGTGGGTGCCCAAGACGGGTTAGAAATTTGGGCATTATTATCACTAGGCATATATCACCTGTCAGAATTACAGTAAATAAAATTTGGTTGTCACAAAAAGGTTTTTCAATGTGGAGGAAGCAGATGCAATGCATGTAGATGGGCCACATAAGACCACCCAGTTAGAAAATGTCAAGTGGTGAACGGTTATGCATCACCGTTTGTCAATTGTGACAGGCAAACATGTCATATATATCATACCAATGTACATCCTGTAACAAAAAAAATATGTTGGCAGCACAATTCGCAAATTTGAAATACGAATTATGGAACACGTGGCAAGCATTAAAAAAGGCCTCCAAAGGCAATTCAGGAGCCGCAAAACATTTCATAGAGGAAACATGACGGGGATCTGAAAGGCTTTCAATTTTATGCATCGACAAAATTGGCGTCCCTATAGGGGATGGAAAATGGACTAGTTAGTCAGAAATAGAGGATGACGGTGGATAATTGAAGCTAGGGAACTAGAGACTGAGGTTCTTAACTACCGTACTGACATGCTGTATTAGTATTGAGATTTACTTACATATTAGAATAGGGGTGTTCACAATATATCTATTTCTCTGCGTAGCATATATACTTTTTTCCACATATTTCTTTATATAGTACTTTTCATGTGAGATGAGATTGTGCTTTGTGGTGTTCTCTCCTGCGCACAGTTATTTGTGGTGTACCAAATTCTCCCATTTAATGTTTACACTTTGACGATACATTCACATGTATAATACAAGGGTAGTTCATTTTGTGTACATTTTTCTGTAACATTAAGGTTTATTCCTCACGGTTGGGTGCAAGACAGAAGGTGATAGACTCTCACTCTGGCAACAATGCTTTATTTGTAACAAAAGTTTTCGATTGGTGTTTTTCATCATTGATTTTGGCTCTGTTATGGCGATTGGTTTTAATTGACATTTAAAGAAGTGCAGAACAAGTGCCTCTACAGTGAGGCAAGGGCTGCTTAGCCTGAAATCGTTTGAGTTTCTTCTGCCATTCGGGGGGTTTGCTGTTTGAGTGCTGCTTTTTATTATTGTTTTTCTAATAAAGCTGCAACATTTCTTACCGATACCCGGATTTTGATTTCATAGGCACAGACTGCCCCAATCGGGATCTGCAGTCTCGGACGGGGTGCACTACCCGGATATCCTTGGTGTTTGTTTGTGTATTTCCGCTGGCGGCGGTGAGTCCGTGGAGACGGGGAGCAGCAGGAGGATCGCTGTGAGAGACTTCATTGTGGAAACTAGTCCAAGAGGTGAGCTGTGTTTTTTCTTGCACATAAAAATGTCTGTATTCAGATGATTTTGTGCTTAACTACAAGGGTACATCCAAACCACATGTAAAATTTTAATTTTGGATTCTGCCATTGAAATGAGTATTTCACATGTATTGCATGTGGCTTTAGGGTTGTTTTTTTCCAGAGAATTTACAGTCAGAAACAAGTCCCATTCATCTCTATGGGTTTTGGACGTGAATCCACATCCAAAAAGAAAAACAAATGTTTTTGACGTGTTTCACACAAGGTTCTTACCCGTCAGCATTGACATCAATAGCAAATTTTCTGCATGGAATATGACCAAAGAATGAACTTGTTCTAAGTTTAAAAAACGACTGACAAAAATACTTCTGGCATCAACTACAACACATATTTTCTATTGATGTCAATGGAAATAAATTCCTTTCAGTTTTAGATGAGTATTTCAAGTCGGAATCCACATTGATTCTGCCTTAAAATGTTCGTTGTGTTGCCATACCCTAAAGAAATGCCACAGAAGTATATATATATACACAGAAAAATATATAACTAAAATCTTTTCAGTTAGCTATAGGTGTCCCTTTTTGGCCATCCAAACAATTGGGAGGTATGGGTTATTTTTAATCCACTGTCTGCTCAATTGATAACCAAGCCCCACTCAGAAAACCAAGCCAACCACTTCTCTCTAGAAGCTTACTTCACATAACAGAATATCCTCTGTGTAGCTTTCCCAAGGAACCACATCATGCCTCTGTCCTCCAGTCTTCTGCCAACCTAGTTACCTTTCATTACAAGACCATGCCATGTTTTTTTTCCTTAGTTCATTGGATAATGCCTTTAGGTGCACACTGTGCCAGCACTTCTACTTACCTGCAGCTGAATGTAGAATTTCTGTCTGATGCAACAGTGTTCTCTTGGGTCATGTGGGTTACATAAACATGCTGTGTGTTTTAGCTATTCAGAGTGCAGATCACATGACCCAGTTGCATCAGTGTGAAATCAAATATTCAGCTGCAGGGTAGCAAAATTACGGGCACTACTTTGCACCTAAAAGCATTCTAACAAACTAAGGGGAAAAATAACCAATAGGTTTCCTTTAACTAGGTCTCCTAATGTCCACGCCTGCACCAGCTCCCAATACAGCATAATCCTCCCAGGTGGAACAGAGCCCAGGACTATCTACCCACAGGCCAACAGCAGCTCTAATAAGCACTATACAGGAACCATATCATCTCTGCTATGTTGACATCTTTCCTTTTATTTCATCCTAACTGTTCCTCCTAGCAACTACTACGCACATCTCAGCTGCAACACCAGGTTGTTCTTGGACACATTTCATTATCTGTAATACAGAGGGAGCATTTCTGCAACTAGCCACAGCAGCATGTTCCTGTGGCACTGCAGGGTATTGTGATCTGCCATCTAAACACCTTAAAAATTAACACTCTATTTATCTATCTATATTTATTTCTATCTATCATCTATCATATTCTGTTTTTTAAATTTTTATCTATTTTCTATCTATATTTATTTCTATCTATCTATCTGTTATACTCTATACAGTTACATGTAAAGATATTTTCTGTGCAAAAACAATTAATCTTCTAAGAAGTCTCTAAGATAACTATACACTATACAGTACATTTAAAGTGACAGACAACTACTGTACTCAAAAAGACTACATCTACAGAAAACATGTTGACAAAGTGAGAGCATAAGGTTCATCCTCCTGCAATTGATATCTCATTGAATCTGAAACTCTACCTCGTGTATGTATTTTATCAGGGAATGCAGAGGAAAAAAAAAGGTATGGGGAAAGGGGAGATAATACGACAAGTGGAGAAGAGGAGGGTTTTTTTAAAAAGCTAGATTACATTGTTATTTTGCACTGGGAAAAATTTGTTTGAAAAAACAAAGCACACGGTGTGGCAGCAAAACATAAGACATTACAAATCAAAAAAACAGTGTTGTTTTTGATTATATATATGTAGGGGGGAGTGGTAGTCTCATTTTTGGGGTTTGCCCCCCCCATTCCCCCGGGTTTAAAAACCCGTGCAGTGTTCTTTGAAGCAGGGCTTGCTCCCTAGGTATGCAGGTCTGAAAAAGGACCCAATAGAGGTAACAATAGCGTAGGACCCACCTGCATTGAGGCCCCTTGTGATTGGGGGTGGGGTTAAGCATTTTTGGCCAAAAAATGTGAACTGAGAACCTCAAATTTTTTTCATGATTCTAGTTAGCAGTAATGCTTTTTTCCAAAATTTCCTTTCCCATTTGATTTTTCCCCTTAGTCCAAAATGTGCCCTGTTTTTTTGAATTTGTAAGTCAAATTTAAATTGCTCCCAACCAGGTGCATTTGTTTTTTCAAACAAAGTTTTTCCATGTGCAAAACCAATTGTTGTTTTTGATAATCTGATATTAGTCAGATGTCAGAATGACCCTTTTTCATTTGTTCGCACCTTTTTATGTAAAATATAGTCATTTTCACTCTACATTGAATTATAGAAGCCCACAACTAAAACAGAATGGCAGTGATTACTAAATTGCCAAAGCTAGTTTTTTTATGGATAAAATTCTTTAAAAAAAAAAAAATAACATAATCCCCATTCAGTGCTTATATTTTGATGACCATATCATATTATTTTTTTATAATGTGGTCATCTGTCAGCTTCCTTTGTGGCTCTGACATCTGTCACATCGACAAGCTTCACCATCAGCTGCATTTTGAATGGGCAATATTAAGAAAGTATTTCATGGTGATTTGTGAGATGTCGCTAGACTTTCCCTTTTATAAATTTTGCTGAATTGATTTATTCTACAGCTTCTGCACAAATGTTTTCTTTCTAATTGTAAATTACACAGCTCTGCATAAACTTAGGAAATAAAGATGCAAAAAAAATTGCTTGCTCACCAAACAACATTCACTAAAAGTATTTGGTACTTTAAACCTAGTTTCTATGATTTTGGGTTTCCCACCTCCACACATGCTGGCTACTAAAGTAAACTGGAATATGTCGTATCGCACAAAAGGGAAAGTCGTCACAAAAAATGGGGAAATTTTCTTTTACATTACCAAAACTAATTATCTACAGTATTAGCTAGACTCATGTTGGACACTTGAACATGGTTGCAAATTGCCACTGTTTTATAAACTGCTCATTAAAGGTATAAATGAAGAGTGGTGACATAAATCTATAAATTATTTCAGCTGAATGGAGTAAAAGAGCCGTGATATAAAATGTTAGTTCCAGTAGTTCATTTGACAGACATTCTAATTAGTTACGGAACACTTACAAAACCTACCAGAAATGTCCACTTTTACCCCCTCTTCTTGAAGAGCCCCCTCAGCAGCTGAATTATTCTTTTAATGAAGTTCTTTAATAATAGTCTTGGAATATACACTTGTAAAAGGGCAAGACATATGTTTGCCGACGCTAATTCGTATGCTGTTGATTTCCTTATTTTTCACCATGTAACTTTCATCTTAGTGCAACACAGCAACTGTAAATAACTGGTGGATCATAGCATATATGCGATCTTTCTGAGAGTCCTTGTAATAGAGGTTGATATTCTAGATAGGATATGCAAGACCAACTATATGTTTTACTTCCCTTGGATTTTCTATATTCTCCTGTTTCTATCAATCCCCTTTAATGGCGTCTTTTTTTTTTCTTCTCCAAGTGACTCTCCCGTCTCTCCCAACAAGACGGCAGTCAGTTTGGTTGCGCCTCACTCCACCACCAAACTAAATAGCAGAACAGCTGAACCTATAACAGAACAACCCCTGCATATTGCCACCAATTCGTACAATACACAAGACAGGACAGACTGGTACACAGAGACTGCACAAAAGGAGGAGACATGACAAGAAAAAGAAAATGAGGACTCTTGATGCGGGTTGCGAGCGTGCGAATATAGAGGCCACTGTATCAACTAATATCTCATATTTGATATTTTTCTGGTATGTATTGTAAGACTCACACTCGTCCAGCCGCCATCTTGGACAGTCTCAGGGGGTCTTCAGCTCTGCGGATCGCCGCTTTGGTAAGCAGAATGGCACACTGACACAGGTCTTCCGTTTAACACTGGCCTCAACCAGCTTTATTGAGGTCCAGTATACAGAACACAAACATCAAAAATACAAATAAACACCTAGGCCGTCTAGCCACTGTCTACACATTAATGAGTCCCTCACTAACCTGCGGCCAGGACCTACCGTCCAGCACCGCCAGCACTCAGTTCACCAGCCTCCACTGGTATACAGGCTTCCTCAAGGCAGCCACCTGCTTGTCTCAAGCCTGGGGGGTTAAGAGCCTCCTCTCACCAGCTCCACTGCTGCTCCAACTTGCAGCTGACCACACCCCCCTGATTACCTGGAGCAGCAGGCTTTTGTAAGGCCTCCAAGGCCATGCCAAAAACATGTGCTGGAACATGGGAACATGGGGAGTAGACACCCACCCGACACATTGTCTACTCCCAATAAGAGCCGACCCCAAGAACGGCTGAAAAGCCAAACTAACCATATACCTTTGCCAACCACTTAGTGTGGCTGACCATACATCTGACCGGCTTCTATTCCACCAAGGCCACATATCCTTGGTGGCATGTCGCATATACCACTCGGGTATATCTCCACCTAGTGGCCTTGCCCAGGCTCCCTCCGGGGTCAAAGCTCCTATTTTGGGGCAACGTCTTCCCTACAACCTCAGGGGCAGAGACAAAATGGTCCCCATACAACTCAGTTGTGGGCTCATACCATGCACTCACCTCATAACTGGCCACAGACAGTTTACTGCCACTTACTACTGGTGGCACGACGTATGCACACTCTGCTGCAAGGATGTCACCACCTTCAGCCCACATGCTGACATTCCCACGGTTACTACTGACCCTTCCAACACCAGCCCTATCATTCCTTGTAGACTTCTCCCACACACAGGGTACCTTAGCACTGAGCTCACTGGGCACTGTCTGCACTATTTCGGGTCCCACATAAGCAGGAGACCTTTGGTTGGATCCTGCAACCACACTAGCTTCCCCAGTGGCAGTAATGACAGCACCCCTCTCAAGGTTACTATCCACCATGGCCTCAAGGGGCGCACCTGAGACCAAACCTACTACCTGTTGGTCTGCATAATGAGACCCTAACTTTTCTTCCTCACCAATATCAGCGGACACATTCCCCTGTGCACAGCTTTCACCTGCTCTGTTTAGCAGCAGACCCATGGCAGCAATATGTGGAGACGTTTCCTGCACATCCCCTGTCACTGTCTCTAAGGAAGAATACTCAACCTCTTTACCCTCTGAGGATCCAAATACTCTCACCTGCCCCTCACTGGCGCCTGAGCAAACCCTCTTTTTTTCTGGGTCTAGCAGTTCACTACCATCACTGCAATCCTTATGACCACTGCAGTAAAAGCTACTGAAAATACAGCAAGCATTGGAGAAAGTTACCTTAGCTGCACTACAGGTCCCAGCATGACCATTCTCATTCCCTGCATAATCAGCATCATCCTTACACTGAGGCACTGACACATTGTCGTCGCCATTCCCACACTGAAACAGAGACTCTTCACAGAATGGTTTTTCCCCATGGTCACTAACCACCACACCATAACTCCTAATCTCATACATGGTAGCAGAGCCCTCACAACAGCAGCAGAGCAATCACCTTCCTGGGAAGCTGTTTCTCTATCAGGCAACACACTTGCAGAGTTCCCATTAAAGCAGGTAAACATCTCTCTGGGACCAACAGGAGCAGAACACAACTGCTGGCTATCACTCACAGGACACACATTAACCTGTGCTACTTGGGCTGCTTCCCCTATGACCTCTAGGGAACACTAGAGCTAATCCCCTCTGCTAGCACATTATTCATACCACAGTTGATAACCAAGTCACCAATCCCCTCAGGAAATGCAGCCTGGGAGACACTGAGTCCACAACTCACAGTCCTGCTGCTCTCAGCCCTTTTTACCTGCTCAGGCAACATGTCTGGGCTTCTGCATGATCCATCCGGGTTTCTCATAGCACCCATGCCTGGCAGTCCTCAACCCCGGTGTCCCCCACAATACACCCCCTGGAGCAGTCTTACCAGGTCCATGATGGGTCTCCCCACTGGGAATGGTGTCTGGGTGCAGTCGGGACTTCTCCTGCTGACTGTCTGCATCAGCCTGGGGTGTGGCTCCACCCAGCTGGAACTCCAGGGCTTGCAGATGCGACCTCTCCGGCCTCCTCCTGAGAGGGCAGTCAGGAGCACAGCTCTCCACTCTGTGGCACCTCCAGCACGGCTCCCTCTGCTGGATGGTGGTAGCAGGCTCCTGCTGATGAATACGGTTGCCCACGGCAACGTCAGGACACAGGTCCCTTGGCAACTTCGTCTCTCCTGAAGTGGACCCCTTCTCCGATTGGTGAATTTTGGCAGCCGTCTTTTCCATTTTTGGCTCAGCCTCTCCAGACACCACAGCAGCTTGGAACCCATTGGCAATCGCTTTTATTGCCTCATGCTCTGCTTCAAACTGCGCCCGGAGCTGTTTATTATACTCTTGCTGCTTGGCATTGGCCTCCATTAACTGGGCGAGCAGCTCCTCCATTGCCCCAAAAAATTTTTTCCAGACACCAGCAACACAGACTTTTTAGACAGCACCGTCACTTTAAACCGCACAAGGCCAGCACCAACACACCCTCTCTGTACTGGGGTGCGTCCCCTGTCTCTTCAGAGATACTCTCTTGTGCACTTTGGCAGCCTTCCCACACAGGCCACAGTCTGTATACAGGTGTGTCTCTTCCAAACACGCTTGGTTATACAGGTACAATTCAGCAGTCCTATGTAAATTGTGGCAGTCCTATATACATTTCAGGATCTTCCTGCACAACTTTGTGCACACATCAGTTAGTGCCCGACTTTATGCACTGCACCCATCTTGCCGGTTAGTGCCAATAATGCCCACGGCATCCTCCACCAATTGTAAGACTCACACTCGTCCAGCCGCCATCTTGGACAGTCTCAGGGGGTCTTCAGCTCTGCGGATCGCCGCTTTGGTAAGCAGAATGGCACACTGACACAGGTCTTCCGTTTAACACTGGCCTCAACCAGCTTTATTGAGGTCCAGTATACAGAACACAAACATCAAAAATACAAATAAACACCTAGGCCGTCTAGCCACTGTCTACACATTAATGAGTCCCTCACTAACCTGCGGCCAGGACCTACCGTCCAGCACCGCCAGCACTCAGTTCACCAGCCTCCACTGGTATACAGGCATCCTCAAGGCAGCCACCTGCTTGTCTCAAGCCTGGGGGGTTAAGAGCCTCCTCTCACCAGCTCCACTGCTGCTCCAACTTGCAGCTGACCACACCCCCCTGATTACCTGGAGCAGCAGGCTTTTGTAGGCCTCCAAGGCCATGCCAAAAACATGTGCTGGAACATGGGAACATGGGGAGTAGACACCCACCCGACACATTGTCTACTCCCAATAAGAGCCGACCCCAAGAACGGCTGAAAAGCCAAACTAACCATATACCTTTGCCAACCACTTAGTGTGCTGACCATACATCTGACCGGCTCCTATTCCACCAAGGCCAATATCCTTGGTGGCATGTCGCATATACCACTTGGGTATATCTCCACCTAGTGGCAGAAGCAGGCAACTACATGTAGCCGGTCCGCCACAGTATTTTTACCTTAAATACTGAGGAACAGAGGGTGTCAGTATTTTGTGTTGGACACCTGAAATGTGCTGGGCACACGTAACTGTGGCACCCTTGGTATTGCCTTATCTATATGCAATTATAATATTCAATGTGCAGTTTTTTATTATTCAGTTGTCCTCCTAGTGAATGGGTGTGTGAGCTACTGCTCATTAGTTATCTGCACCTGTTCTATTTCTCCCAAGTAACATTGGGACTTATATTGCCTCCTACTGGGTTTAGTCTATTGTCCAGCCATTGAGCTGTAATTATGGCTTTGTGTTTGTGTTTTTGAGTAAATAATGCTCCATTTTTCTGTGACAGAGCACCATTTTTCAAATCTGACAGGTCCCTTTATAAGGGAATAACTTTTTGATACTTTTACCTAGCCATGTAATTCAGTGACCGTTTCTTGTGACATATTATTCTTCAATTTAGTACAAAACTTTTGTCCATACAATTCTTGTTTATTTGTGAAAAATATCAAAATGTGAAACTTTTGAAAAAGTTAGGAAGACAGTTATACCACACAAAATAGTTTATAACTAGCATCTACCATATGTCTACTTTATGTTGGCATAATTTTTAAATGTCTTTTTATTTTTTTAGGACAATAGGAGGCTTACAAATTTAGTAGAAATTTTTCACATTTTCAAGAAAATTTGCAACAGATTCTTTTAGGGACTAGTCCAGTTTTGACGTGGCCTATATGTTAGATACCACTATAAATGACTCTGTCTATAAAACTACACCCCCTAAAGTGTACAAACAGTGTTTAGGAAGTTTGTTAATCCTTTAGGAGTTTCAAAAAAGCAAAGTGAAGGTGAAATTAAAAAAATTCACTTTTTTCACAGATTTTCTATTTTTATCCATTATTTACTAGAACACAGTAGAAGTTAACAGGGAAACACAGCTCAATATTAATTCCCCTGATTCTGCCGTTTTTAGAGATAGCCCACATATGGTCCTGGTGAACTTATGTTTTCATTGGTTTGACTTAGGGGTTTATATGATTTTTTGAACACTTTGGGCGACATGCTTGAAAGTGTTTTTTACCCTTTTTCTGGTGTACAATGCACCTAACTGAGCCGGCTACGATGTCTAATGCACCTAACGTATGTGTTAGGTGCATTGTTCGTAAGACTCGACACTTTCTCATGCGCCTAACATGAAGGGTGTTCTGGGGGCCTTATGGAGGTGGTGTCTCATCACACTCGTAATATTAGACACATCTATGAATGTGGTTTCTGCAAAACTAGGCGCATTACTGCTCCGACAGGCAGACCTATTTCGATGTGGTCTGCCTGATTCTGAGAAGTCGAAGTGAAGCTAGATTTGCTTTAAGGGGCAAAAATGTCCAATATTTCTCAACTTACACCAAGACAATAATAAAAAGTAATTTATTATAATTAGCAAACTGTATAAAATTTAATTATTTAAATTTAATTAAAAATATGATCATTTAAATTAGTATAAAATATACAATATCCCCAAAATATAAAAATATCTCCTATAAAATATGTTTAAAATTAATAGAATCTAAAACAAATTTTACTTTAAAACTCATTAATTATGTTGCTCAGATTTTTATATTTTACATTTTTACTACATTAAATTTACTACATTAAATTTGAAATTTATTTTTGCTGCTCTCACCCTTTATTCTGCATACAGCAAGAGCCAACACAGCACCGGTATTGCTGGTGTAAGGGTTCGGGCAGGGGGGCGGACGCGGGGAGCAGCGGTGCCCGCGACCCCATTACAGTACCCCCCCCCGTTAGGGCTCCCCCGCGTGGTTCGGGACCTGGAGTGGGGGTGAGGAGATAGGTTGGGCGCAGGGTCCCACGAACGCTCCTCCGGCCCGAACCCCTTCCAGTCAATTAGAAAGAACCGCTTCCCCCTCACTGTCTTCTCCGCCAGGACCTCCTTGACCTCAAAGATGTTATCAGAGTTGGCCACGGGAGAAGGCGAGACAGATCCATGGGAGAAGCGATTCAGCACCACAGGCTTGAGGAGAGAGACATGGAAGGTGTTCGGGACACGCAGAGTAGGAGGCAAGCGGAGTTTGCAAGACACCGGGTTAAGTTGCCGAAGTACCACAAAAGGGCCCAGATACTTAGGCCCCAACTTGTAGCTGGGCACCTTGAAGCGGATGTACTTGGCCGATAGCCAAACCCTATCACCCGGCTTATATATGGGCGAAGGTCTGCGGTACCTGTCGGCCTGGACTTTGGTGCGAGTGGAGGCCCGTAGAAGGGCCTGTCGTGTGACTTACCAGAGTGTCTTGAGGTCCCGTACTTGGGCGTCCATGGCAGGAACGTCACACGAGGTAGGCAGAGAGGCGGGCGGGGATGTAGCCCAAATACAATAAAAAAGGGGGAGGCTCCAGCGGACTCAGAGTCTAGGGAATTATAGGAAAATTCCGCCCAGGGGAGGAGGTCAGACCAGTTATCCTGACGGGCGGACACAAAATGTCGCAGATAGGTACCTAAAACTTGGTTGACCCTCTCAACCTGCCCGTTGGTTTGGGGATGGTATGCAGACGAGAAGTCCAGCTGAACCTGCAACTGAGCACACAGAGCCCGGCAGAATTTTGATACAAACTGGACCCCCCTATCAGAGATGATATGAAAAGGGAGCATGTGTAGTCGAAAGATGTGGTGGAAGAAGTGCTGGGCCAGCTGGGGTGCAGAGGGTAACCCGGGCAGAGGAACAAAGTGAGCCAGCTTAGAAAATCTATCGGCCACAACCCAGATGACCGTGTTTCCAAAGGAGGCCGGGAGGTCAGTAACAAAATCCATCGCAATATGAGACCAAGGTCTTTCTGGCACCGGAAGAGGCAGGAGCAGACCCGAGGGTCTGAGACGAGGGACTTTGTTATGGGCACAGGAGGTACAGGCCAGGAAAAAGTCTCTAACATCCCGAGCAAGAGTGGGCCACCAATAATAACGGGAGATTAGTTGCAGCGACTTATGGACTCCATTGTGCCCGGCTGTTCGAGAGGCATGTCTCCACTTCAGGATATGAGGCCGCATAGCAGGACGTACGTAGGTTTTCCCAGGGGGCAGATGTCGAAGATCCACAGGGGCCGCCGTGAGGAGACGTTCAGTAGGTATTATATGCTGCAGAGGCAGCTCCAGCCCCACTGTGTCCGAGGATCTAGAGAGGGCGTCTGCTCTGATGTTCTTGCCAGCTGGCCGAAAGTGAAGAAGAAAATCAAACCTGGCGAAAAAGAGTGACCACCTAGCTTGCCGAGGGTTCAGTCGTTGGGCAGACTGCAGATACAGAAGATTCTTGTGATCGGTGAATATATCGATGGGGTGATGAGCTCCCTCCAGCAAGTGCCGCCATTCTTCTAGGGCTAACTTAATAGCCAGTAATTCACAATCACCGATAGTATAATTTTTTTTGGCTGGGGTGAAAGTTTTGGAGAAGAAGCCGCAAGTACGCAGTTTTCCAGAGGAGGACTTCTGAAGGAGAACAGCACCTGCACCTACAGAGGAGGCGTCCACCTCAAGGATAAAGGGGCGCTGCGGGTCCGAGCGAGACAGAACTGGAGCAGAAGCAAATGCAGACTTGAGGCGATCAAATGCTTCTTGGGCCTCAGGCGGCCAAGATTTAGGGTTGGCATTTTTCTTATTAAGGGCCACCAGCGGGGCCACGATCGTGGAAAAATGAGGGATGAATTGTCTGTAATAATTCGCGAACCCCAAAAATCGTTTGATAGAGCAGAGGCCCACTGGTCGAGGCCATTGTAGGAGTGCAGACAATTTCGAGGGATCCATTTGGAGGCCCTGATCCGAGACGATGTAGCCCAGGAAGGGCAACGAGGTGCGTTCAATCAGGCATTTCTCCAGTTTGGCATATAACTGGTGGTCACGGAGATGTTTGAGTACCTGGCGGACGTGGAGGCGGTGAGTTTCAAGGTCAGGGGAGAAGATTAGGATATCATCAAGATAGATGATCATGCAGACGTAGAGGAGGTCTCGGAAGATCTCATTAACAAAGTTCTGGAACACCGCCGGAGCGTTGCAGAGGCCGAATGGCATGACGAGATATTCAAAATGGCCATCTCTGGTATTAAAGTCTGTCTTCCACTCTTCGCCTTCACAAATACGAATCAGTTTATATGTTCCCCGTAGATCCAACTTGGAAAAAATTTTCGCGCCATGCAGGCGATCGAACAGCTCCGAGATCAGAGGCAGGGGGTATCGATTCTTTATAGTAATTTTGTTAAGTCCCCGATAATCGATACAGGGTCGGAGAGAACCATCTTTCTTTTCAACAAAGAAGAATCCAGCCCCCGCGGGCAAGGAAGACTTGCGTATGAAGCCCTTACGGAGATTCTCCTGGATATACTCCGACATAGCCTTAGTCTCCGGGACGGAGAGAGGGTAGTCTCTACCTCGGGGAGGAATAGTCCCGGGTAGCAGGTCAATGGGACAATCGAAAGGCCGGTGCGGAGGCAGAGTTTCGGCCTGTTTTTCGGAAAAAACATTGGCAAGGTCCTGGTTCGGAGTCGGCAGACCCGACAGAGGCTTCGTAGGCTTGACAGAAGCGGGCCGTAGAGCAGGACAGAGTACCGGAAGGCATTGTGAGTGGCATGCGGGGCCCCAATGGATGATTTCGCCCGTGTTCCAGTCCAAGGTCGGAGCATGGACTTGTAGCCAAGGAAGGCCCAGGAGGATTTCCGAAGAGGAGCAAGGCAAAACAAGCAGTCTTAACGTCTCCTTGTGTAGGGCACCTATCTGCAACATGAGGGGAGCAGTGCAGAACCGAATAGCGTCCGTTAGGGATTTGCCACTGACAGAGGAGACGAACATGGGTCGCTGCAGGGGGGTCACCGGGAGATGAAATCGGGAGACCAGAGCTTGGCTGACAACATTTCTGGCGGACCCCGAATCCAGGAAGGCGGTGGCTTGGAAGGTGCTGTCCGGCAAAATTCCACAGAGTACGGGAATGGTCAGACGGGGAGAGGCCGCACTGACACCTAGGGATGCCTCTCCTGTGAGCCCTAGGTGCGAGAGTTTCCCGGACGTACCGGACAGTCCCCAATGAAGTGGCCAGAACCACCACAGTCGAAGCATAGCTGTCTCAGACAACGCTGCAAGCGTTCTTCCTGGGTCAGGTGGGCTCTCTCGACCTGCATAGGTTCATCCTCAGGAACCATTGGCGGAGGAAGTGGAGGTCGTTGGAACACAGGGGCCAGTCGAGGTAGCCGGCGTGGTCGGGTGACCTCCCGTTGGAGGCAGAGCTCTTGTTGTCTCTCGGCAAAGCGTATGTCGATTCGGGTGGCCAACCGAATCAGTTCGTCCAGAGAGGATGGCAGATCCCGACCTGCTAGCTCATCTTTAATGCGCCCCGAGAGGCCTTGCCAGAAAGTTGCCACCAACGCCTCATTGTTCCAGTCCAGTTCTGAGGTGAGGGTACGGAACTGTACGGAGTACTGGCCCACAGTGGAGTCGCCCTGATGGAGACGAAGCAAAGCTGCGGCAGCGGAGGAGGTGCGGCCAGGTTCCTCGAAGATGGTGCGGAACCCCTGGAGGAAGGCTTGCAGATTAGCTTCAATGGATCTCCTCGGTCCCATAGCGGAGTGGCCCAGGCCAGAGCTTCGCCCGTTAGGAGGCTAATTATGAAGGCCACCTTAGCCCGCTCAGTAGGGAATTGATCCCCCAACATCTCGAGGTGGATGGAGCATTGACTGATGAAGCCTCTGCACTTCCTGGGATCTGCATCATAGCGAGAGGGAAGCGGCAGATGCAGAGAAGGTCCCGGTGCAGGAGCAGGTAGTGCCATGGCTGCAGCAGCAACTGGTGCTGGCGAATCGGCAGCAGCCGCAGGCAGAGGTAGACGAGCCACGAGGTTCTGCATCATGGACGCGAGCTGGTCAATACGCTGGCTCTGCTGGGCGACGTCCGTCGTGACGTCCCAGAGTTCGAGCAGAGGTACCCTGGCGGAATCCATGGCCAGTCTGTACTGTAAGGGTTCGGTGGATTCGCTGGACCACTGCAAGCGATGATAGTTTAGCCACGGTAGGGGGAGGAGTCTAAGTAGCTCCCGGTATTCACCAGAGCCCGCCGCAAAGCGGGATGGACTTGCTGCGGCGTGAGGCTACCAGGTCGCTACCCCTGACGTGACTTGATTGCGTACTGCGTGGTACAGAATCGTAATCCGGAGGCGTAGTCGGGGACAGGCAGGAGGTCAGGACAGGCGGCAGAGGTTTGTGGTCAAAGACGGGCAGAAGGTCAGGGCAGGCGACGAACAGGCAAGGTCAGGAATCGTAGCGGAACGGACTGGTACACGGGTAATTAATATAGAAAATCTAGGGAGCGGGTACGCGCGCGGCGGCCGGGACGGACCGGCTCGGCGTTCACAGGAGCGTGGAGTGGTAAGAGAACCGGCACCCGGCAATCAGGGGGATGGTTGCAGGCAGCCGTGGCACCCGCGCCGGACCCCCTGCGGGCAGGGGGGCGGCCGCGGGGAGCAGCGGTGCCTGCGACCCCCATGACAGCTGGGACCTGTGGTCCAACAAGCAGGATCAGTACCGTAGTTTCTATTCCCTGACATGCTATTCTAATAATTTTTCTCTTATTTCCAGCCTGTCTATAACCTTAATACATGTTAGGCGCATGTTTTGTAATGCGCCTAACACATTGGCGAGGCGCGTCAAACTTTACACACCATTTATGAATGCACAAAAAACACTTTCGTACATCAGGCGCATTATACACTGAAAATGAGACTAGACTATTCACTTTGATGCGTCTGTGTTCATACATGTCACTCTTTGTATTCCATTTTACGTGCAATGGGATGAACAAAAATTCTGCCATTGTTTCTTTTTTTTATGCCATACATCATATGGGTTAAGTAACACAACAGATTTATAGGTGATGTCGCTACACACGCACTGATACCAAATATGTGTACTTTTGTATTTTTTATCTTTTTTGGGGTGATTGGCACTTGTAATGGAGAAAGAGCGATGTGTGTGTTTTTACTTCATATTTTTGTGTTTTACTTTTTTTCCACTTTTTTCTAATCTTTACATTATTTACACTTGTCCACATATTCCCCGGAGTCGATTGCTAAGGTCTTAACAATCGACTTGAGGCCTTAACAACTGGCTTAACAACCGACTGGAGTCCGCGGAGTCGATTGCTAACTCTTATCAACTGACTTGTCTTGAGGCCTTAACAACCGGCTTAACGACTGTTAGCGACTTCACAACGCAGTAAATTATGTGTCCCCCAGTGAAGGTAAAAGGGTCCCCCAGTAAGTTATACGTCCTCTAGTAGGTGGTTATATACTTTATATATCTCCCAGTTGGTAGGTGTGTAGTTTATATGTCCCCCAGCAGGTATATAGGCAGGTTATTGATCCCCCAGCAGGTATATGGGCAGGTTATGGGTCCCCTAGCAGGTATATAGGCAGGTTATTGATCCCCCAGCAGGTATATGGGCAGGTTATGGGTCCCCTAGCAGGTATATAGGCAGGTTATTGATCCCCCAGCAGGTATATGGGCAGGTTATGGGTCCCCTAGCAGGTATATAGGCAGGTTATGATCCCCCTGAGGTATATGGCAGGTTATGGATCCCCTGCAGGTATATAGGCAGGTTTGGATCCAGTAGGTATATAGGCAGGTTATGGATCCCCCTGTAGGTATATAGGCAGGTTTAGGTCCCCCAGCAGGTATATGGACAGGTTATGGATCCCCCAGCAGGTATATTGGCAGGTTATGGATCCCCCAGCAGGTATATTGGCAGGTTATGGATCCCCCAGTAGGTATATAGGCAGGTTTAGGTCCCCCAGCAGGTATATAGATAGCTATAATCTACCTACAGCACATATGTAGGTAGATTATAGCTCCTCCCTGCACGTATATAAGTAGATAATAGCCCCCTCCTGCACAAATAACAGTAGATAATAGCATCCCTCCCTGCACAATAACAGTAGATAATAGCCCTCCTCCTGCACAATAACAGTAGATAATAGCCTCCCTCCCTGCACAAATAACAGTAGATAATAGCCCCCTCCCTGCAACTATAACAGTAGATAATAGCCCCCCTCCCTGCAACATATTAGCCCCTCTGCACATTAGCAGTAATAATAGCCCCCCTCACATTGCAGTAGATATAATCCAGTAGACTTTATAGCTCCCCTCCCTGCACAATAACAGTAGATAATAGCCCTCCCTAAATCGTCACTGCACATATAACAGTAGATAATAGCCCCCCTCCCTGCACATATAACAATAGATAATAGCATCCCTCCCTGCACATATAACAGTAGATAATAGGCCCCCCCCCCCTGCACATATAACAGTAGATAATAGCCCCCTCCACTGCACATATAACAGTAGATATAGCATCCTCCCTGCACATATAACAGTAGATAATAGCATCCCTCCCTGCACATATAACAGTAGATAATAGCCCCCTCCCTGCACATATAACAATAGCTCCCCTCCCTGCACATATGACAGTAGATAATAGCCCCCCCTCCCTGCACATATAACAGTAGAAATAGCCCCCCTCCCTGCACATATAACAATAGATAATAGCCCCTCCTGCACATATAACAATAGATAATAGCCCCCCTCCCTGCACATATAACAATAGATAATAGCCCCCCCTCCCTGCACATATAACAATAGATATAGGCCCCCCCTGCACATATAAAAATAGATAATAGGCCCCCTCCCTGCATATATAACAGTAGATAATAGCCCCTCCCTGCACATATAACAATAGATAATAGCCCCCCCCTCCCAGCACATACTGTATGACAGTAGATAATTGCCCCCCTCCCTGCACATATAACAATAGATAATAGCCCCCCTGCACATATAACAGTAGATAATAGCCCCCCTCCCTGCACATATAACAGTAGATAATAGCCCCCCCTTCCCTGCACATATGACAGTAGATAATAGGGCCCCCCTGCACATAAACAGTAGATAATAGCCACCCCTGCACATATAACAATAGATAATAGCCCCCCTCCCTGCACATATAACAATAGATAATAGCCCCCTCCCTGCACATATAACGTAATAATAGCCCCCTGCACATATAACAATATATGCCCCCCTCCCTGCACATATAACAATAGATAATAGGCCCCCCCTGCACATATGACAGTAGATAATAGGCCCCCAGCATGAATAGAGCTAATTAATAACCTGTACAGCACTTACCTGACCTCGCTCCCCGCCGCTGTCGCGGTCGCTGCTCCCGGTCTTTTCTTCAGCGGTGTGACGTCACCAGGCCGCGCGCGGGCAGCGTGATGACGCGCACACCGCCCGTGCACTCCGGCGCGCACAGAGCCGCATCCTGCCTGCGGCCACAGAGTACTCCGCGGAGCTCTCTGCTCCGCCAAAGCATCTAACTGTATGTGCGTCCGGCGGACGCACATACAGTTAGTCCCGCCACCGCTGCCGTCGCCAAGGTCCTAAGCCCCTAAGCCGATAGCTTAGCGACTGGTAGCGGCTTAGGACCCTAACGATCGGCGGCGGCGGCGGATAGCGGCGGCGCCGGGGACTATGTCCACATAAGGAACTTGATTTCATTGATCTGTAGATAGCTGTTACAGTACATAACTATGGTAAGCATCAGTCACCATGATGGTGATGTCACAGACAGCCTTTATTAGGCTTCCGGGTTGTCAAGAAAGCCATCAGCACCAAAGATCGCTCCATCGGGAGTCCATTGGCGACAGAGGAATGCCCCTTCCACTGTCTATCCCTTGCAGCCACAGTCGCAATTGATCATGGCAGCTAAGAGGTTAATCAGTTGTGAGCGGAGTAAACTCCATTCGTAGCCAACAGCGCATTGAGACATCTGTAATACACAGCTGACTTCATGTACTGTTTGTGAAAGCTCCATTTGTGGGCACACATGTTGGAATTAAAAGGATGATGCAGTACAAAAGAATGATGCAGTCCCGGGCCACTACAGGAAAATGCATCATTTTAAAGGACCCTATTCCTGTCTCCTATCTGACAGAGCTGAGTATAGTTGTGGGAGATTTTGCTAGCAGTAAATAGCTAACACACACCTTCCTTGTCACATATCAGTACAAGTGGTCAGCCCATTACAGACTATGTGCATAGAGGAGAATGCAGAAACACAGGTTCCACCTCCAAGTGCTTACTATGATATACTGTCCAGTCAGGAGTAGGAGGACCCAAGATGGTTTGAAGGCATGGACATGAATAGTAGCATGCATTGGACCATAGTGTAGAACTGCAACCTTATGAGAAAGGGAACAGAGGGTCCAAAACCAAAACAGCCCCAACATCATTGGTTAGCAGCTGGGTCAGCCCCCAACTTCAGGTCTGGTCAAAGGATCTTTGCCATTTGGGTTTTATTTAAAACCTCATCTCATCTGCATGATCTTTCTCATGCTTAAAATGAGATGAGAACCTGGGCACCATGTGCATGAACAATTGTCAATTAATTAACAATTCTATTTTTCACCCTTTCCAGCTGCCATTGCTGCTTCTTTTCTCTATTAAAGTGTAAGACAGAAGAGCTAAAGCTCTTAATATTTGTCACCTTTTAAATCTGTGGTGGGTCTTCTGAAAGTGCAATTTTTTTTTGAAAGTCCTAATACGTGCTAACTAACACCAAAATGCACAAAAAAAAGTGCAATTACAGTGCCAAACAAAAACAGTGCATTAAGGATACGGTCTATCGCAGACCCATACTTAAAAGTAATGGGTCCTCACAAACCTAGAACAAAAATGTTTCCCGCCGGACCAGAAGGTACTTGCAAGAGGATACAAGATCAATGATACCAACTGCCGAAGCAGAAAGAGATCTAAATGCTCCCTCACCGAGCCAGAAGGCATCCGCATGAGGTCACAATTGGTGGGCTCCACTACCGAAGTGGATAGAGCCCCAAATACTTGCACTTGGCATCAGAATGGTTTGCCAGGCAAAACTTCAACCAAAGTGCCATATAGGTGGCCAACTCAGTAGAGTTCCAGGGTTTGCAGGGGAAAAAGGAACCTAAGGGCCACACATTCTCCCCGTAAACCTGAGGAGGATCTCAAAAGGGTACCACATCCTTCGATCCTACATAAAAAACGTGACACAAGTGAACACACAGTGACGTGAATAAAATAAATTAAATAACTTTGTGGATGTGCACAGTGGCACATCCGACCAGAAATTATAAAAATTTCCTATCCAGAAATCCGGGGAATAAGGACGTGTGCTCGAGGGAAAGTGAAAGTTAAAGTGCGTGTAAATATGCCATCACTCAAGTGGGGGTCCCACACCCAGTGAATTCAGGCACTGCAGGGGTGTCGTTCCTGGGGAACTTTGCACTTAGGGCTTCAAAATCCCCTCAAACCTTCTGGCTTTGATTCTGAGGCATGGCTATTAGATTCGCCACAACTTAATGCAGCGATGTTCACCTAAATCCTCAGTGTGGTTCTCCGTTCGGACACAGTCCCCTTATAGCGGCCATGCTCCAAAACCGCCAAGAGGACTGATAAGAACAGATACTTCACTTGATCTTAGCCAAGAGGCCGAGAAGCTTCTTCTGAAAGTGCAATAGTGTTCATAAAGCACATGCAACGGACTGGAGCCTCTACAATGGGTGCCCAGTAATGTTTGGCAAGGGACAGTATCGTCTGGGTTTTTACATCTGTGTGGGCCCTTAGAAAGTGCACTTGTAGGAAAGCATAGTAGCTCTGTGGGTAGCTCTGTTGCCATGCAGAACTAGGAGTGTGCATTCAAATCCCATCAAAGACAACTTCTGCAAGTAGTTTTCATTTTCTTCCCATGTTTACGTGAGTTTCCACCTGGTACCCACACTTCAAAAACATACTTGAATCAGGAATTTAGATTGTGAGCCTCAATGGTGACAGAGAGCAATGTAAATAATGACAATATCTGTACAGTGCTATGGAATAAAACAATCGAAATTAATTAAATAAAAAGAACAGCAGACAGGAGCATCTACTACAGGGCCTTATTACTTATTGGCAAGGGACAGTACTGTAATTGCTTTCATATCTGTGTGGGCCTTCTGAAAGTGTAATTGTGTTAAAAAAGCACATGCAATAGACTTGCACCTTTACTATGGGACCTGATTAATTTTTGGGGAAGGGATATTGCTTGGTGGGCTTTCTTGAGGTGTAATAGTGTCTGAAAAGCACATGCAATAGACTTGTGCCTCCATTGTATAAAGAAAAACCTCCATAACGGCCTAAGCTCTTGAGACTTAGTAGTCTAATGTTTGTGACTGTAACAGATGGCTACTATGCAGTCTGTTTCTGTTTTTTTGCCCAGTATCTGTTTTGCAATTAAGGATCCTAAGAAAATAACCCTTTCAACACTATGTCAATGCTGTAATAAGGTGACACTTATCTACTCCAGGTGACACCCATTACTTTACTATGTTAGTGATACTCCCTAGCTCTCTGTGACACACATCTGCTGCCTCTGACACCTATGGCTTTTCTTTGCCAGTGGACTTCTTCTGCTTCTGGTGACACTGACATCACTGTACATATCTTTCTCCATTTTTTGTATTAGCATAATACTTCTCAGATGTGCAGTGTTCCCTTGTAATCTGAATATACTTGAATGCTGTAAGTGTTTTCCAGATGCCAGAAAATACACTGAAAATTTTATGCCCATAGACTTTGATGAGATTCGGGTTTTGGGATGTTCCAAATTCCAAATATTTTGACAAGTATTGTTGAATTGCTCTCAAATGGAATGGGTACTTATTCAGGCAACACTAGTTTTGTAAGCCTTCAAACTGTTTAGGTGCATATTTGATGGAGTTTTGTGCATTCCTCCTACTCTTAAGAGCTTTTTTTCCTTTAAACAGGCTTCTCCTATGCAGTTTTTTACAACCCACAGCACTTTAGACTCACACATGCTGTTCAAGCTGTACATAACAGGATCTAAAGCAGTGTTTGACACATCAGCTCTGCTATTCCTAGCTATTCCTGTTACACTGCCATGAGAGAAAGAGATTTATAAAGTGTATTACATAGGCTGCAGAGCTCTAGTGTTTATCTTGTTTAAAAAGAAGCTTTCAAAGTCCATAGCTAGAGATAAGACTCACCATGGTGGAAGTGAGGCAGCTTAGAAAAATAAGAGATAGCAGGGAGAGGTGGGAGGAGATGGTTGGTAACACAGGTCTCCTGACCAAAGAAAAATCACTAAAGCAATGTATTCAGAAAAAAGTCTTCAGTTACCTTTCCCTAAATGATAAAAACTAATCATTGTAGTGAGAAATCCCCATTAAAGTAAATTTTCACTTTTTGACACAACATTGGGTTTAGGTCCAGTAATTTGTGCCGAATAATTTTATTAATATATCCTTTGGAAAGCTTTGTTTTTTTCTGATATAAAGCTCCAAATCCTCTAAAAAAGTATAAAAGCAAATAATACTAAAACATGAAATTTTACAAGTAACAAAACAAAAGGAAATTTTAAATACAGGGCTTTTTAATTGAGTTCAATAAAATTAAACGTATGCATTATGCTCCTAAGCTCCCCTAGTGGTGTCTTCAGGCAACCAATGATTTTATCACTGAACACTGCAAGCTCTGAAAAACTAAGCTGCAACTTATATCAAGATATTACAGCAGCCCAAAGGGAAATGTGCTGGTTTTTTAAAACAAGGACATTCTTTTTTGGGGGCACAGCAAAGAAAAAAACCCAAAATTTTACTCCCCCTTTTACATAAAAAAACCCCTAAAAAGGGTTTTCCCAAAGGGTTTGATCCAAATTAAGGGTTAACACAAAAAAATTTGAAAAAAATAATCCCGTCTTTTTCTAGACCCCCCTTGTTAGCCAAGTAATGACAAATCATTAGTAAAAAACCCAAAAAAAATTTTAAAGAAATAATACAGTATTTAGACCCAAAACTATACATGAAAAGGTTTTGGACAACCCCCATTAAAAAGGCGGGAAACAAAAAGTTGGGATAGAAAAGTATTACATTGGGGCAAAAAAGGGGGGTAAAAGGCGAAAAAAAGGTTTTCCAAATTTTTTTGGATATAACTCAACATACAATAAAAGTGCAATAAAAAGGGTTTAAAGGGGGGGAAAACCATTTTTCTGATGAAAAGAAGACCAAAGGGTTTGGTGTACATAAATGTTCACATATATCTCAAAACACCCCAAACTGTACACACCTCTAACCAGAACATCACTTTAAGTCAATGATATACACATGTAAGTAAATATGCCATTAAATAAACCCACTGAAATAAGTACATATATAATACAGCAGGTCAAAAAGTAAATATCAGAAGAATACCTCCAAATATGCTGTATATGCTTTAAAACCATGCTGTTTTCTGTGATTTTTTTGTGGAGCCTTTTGAGGTTGTTGATTTGCTTTTAAAGCTGTACACTAACATAATCTGCCTTAGGCCTTAATTTTGTTGTAGGTGTAATAATATATTATGCATGTAATGAATGCCAATCCAAAGCTAAAAGTATGAAGATAAATCTCAAGAAGCCTTGAACACGAATAACAAAGCAAAGTTTTTTCATTTATGGTAGACATGTTGCTGAAACCTTGTTTCTATGATTTTCTTCAATGAGATGCTTCTTATATTGGAATGCTCCAACAGTAGCTTATCATCATATGTGTATTCCATCCTCCATGGCACTGTTTTGCCATGGTCCTTATTTCCTGGTAAAACTTCTCTCCATGTTCATTGCTTCTGGAAATCAATCCAACTAACTGTGGATGTAAAGCAATTTGATTCTCATGTTACAACCAAGTGTACAAAAGGAAGTGTGCATATTATCCACAAGCTAGTGGCTTTGTAGTTCCCAGGTAAATTCCGTACAACCATACAAAATAGTGAGAACACGTACCTCAGTGTTGAATATTGAATGTTGGAAACTTCGGTCTTTCATGACTTTCTAGATTTGGGGTCCATCAAAAATACCTGCTCTTAGCATCTCGCTGCTTAGCCCAGAAAACGTCCTCTGTCTGTATATGAAACATGATCCATCTCTCTTCACTGTGTTGCTAGAAATTGTTTAATTCAAGACAGTTTAATGTGACGTGGTGACAATTTTATGTTTTCTTTGTCAACGGTTCACTGATGATAATTTTTTTCTCCAGCCACCATGTTTTCTTTCAGAGTCCACTGTCATTTCACCTAGTCTTGATCTAAAGCGCTACTCTCCCAAACAACAACTTCAACAGAACATCAGCAAAATCATATGTGTAATGTATACTAACAGCGAACAAATGGTGGAGGGAAAATAAAGTAACCATAAAAACACTAGGGAGGGTTAGACTGTCCCACCAAGGTAGCAGATGTCCTCCATAAAACTCTTTCACAATAATGTACACCTAGGGCCACTGTTAAAAACTTTTTGGGTCTAAAACCACTATTTTTTCCCATATTCATGGGAAAAAAAAGAGTTTTAGACCTAAACAGTTTTCATACGTATGGCCCCTAATTTTTTAAGGTCCCAAAGGACTAACAGAAGACAAACCCCACTTTACTTTTTACCTTTGAAAATATCAGTACTTATTTCCCCGCATGTCAAAGAACTTGAAAGTGGCCATACAGTGGTGGCCAAAAGTATTGGCACCCCTGCAAATTTTGTCGATTACTCACTTTTTTCCCGGAAAAATTGCAATCCAAATTAAATTTTGGGATTTTATCTTCATTTAATTTTTCTTCAAAGGAAAACAAAAAAAGAAATTTCATAAAACCAAATTTTTGGGTAAATTTCCCCACAAAAATAAAAAAGGGGGTGGACAAAATATTGGCACTTTTGAAAAAACAGCTTCTCTAATTTGTGTAAATTAACAGCCCTGTAATACCCGTGGTTTAAAAGGTGTTTGGGGAATAACTAAAAACACACTTGCAGCAGTTGACTGGGTTCAAGTTGACTCAACCTCTGTCCATGTCCCTTTTGTGACCACATTGAGCATGGAGAAAAGAAGAAGCCAAAAAAAACTGTCTGAGGGCATGAGAATCCAAATTGTGAGGAAACTGAGCAAACTCAAGGTACAATCCACTCCAAAAACCTAATGTTCCTGGTCTGCCCCCACATGCCATCAAAAGTTTAAAGCCCATGGCACGTGGCTAACCTCCCTAGATTTTTGGCCCGGAAAAGAAAAAGATGAGGATTTTAACGCAAGATTGTGCGGAGGGGATAAAGAACCCGTAACATCCAAACAAGTTCAAGCTGCCCCGCAGTCCAAGGGTACAACAGTGTCAACCCATACTATCGGTAGGGCTTTATAAAAGGGGCTTATGGGAGATACCCCGGGAAAACCCCCCTTCTTATCCCCCGGGAAAAAAAAAAAAGCCAGGCTGGAGTTTGCCCAAACTTATCTGGAAAAGCCTAAAACGTTTTTTGGAAAATGTTCTCTGGTCAATGAGACAAAAGAGAGCTTTTTGGGGGAAAAAGGGATCAAAATGAGTTTACAAAGGAAAAAAAAAGAAGCATTCAAAGAAAAAAAACGGTCCCTACATCAAACATGGGGAGGTTCCCTAGTTTTTTGGGGTTTCTTTGCTGCCTCTGGCACGGAATTTCTTGACCGGTGTTTGGGATTATGAATCTGAAAACTACCAACAAATTTTTTTAGCATACTGTAGGGCCCAGTTGAGAAAACTGGGTCTCCCTCAAGGTCTGGGGTTTCCGCAGGACAATGACCCAAAACACTTCAAAAACACTAGAAAAGGGTTTTAGAAACCGGGGGACTTCTAAAAATGGGCCCCAATGAGTCCAGACCGAATCACATAGA
>JAODAL010025758.1:0-58021 GCA_025379985.1 Phyllomedusa bahiana | reverse complement strand
TTTCCTAACTCTTCAGGGGCAAGACAATTTTCCCACTACAACTCAATTGAGGGCTCATAGCATGCACTCAACACACATTGGGCAACAGACAATTTACTGCCACTTACTAAGGTTTCACAACCCATGCGCGCGCTGCTACACGGATGTCACCACCTTCCACCTGCATGCTGACTTTCACAGGGTTACTAGTGAAAATCCCAATACCAGTGCTATCAGGCCTTGTAGCCTTTTCCCACCTATAGACTAGCTTGTTATTGTGCCCACTGGGCAGTTTCTCCCCTCTTTTGGGTCTCATATAAGCAGGAGACCCTTGGTTGGATCCAGCAACCCCACTAGCTTCCCCAGAGGCAGTAATGACATCAGCCCTCTCAGGGTCACTATCCACCATGGCTCCTAGGGGCACACCTGAGCCCCCACCTGCTACCTCCTTGTCTGCAGGATTATGATGAGACCAAAACCTCTATTCGTCACAGATAGTCTCGACCTCACTGACCATCTCCTGCGTTTAGGGTCAGAGACATCCTCTAATCTTTCTGGGCCCTGAAGTTCCGCCTCTTGTCTACTAACTGTTCCCTGGTTCCTACCAGGGGAAACCTGATCTATCTCCTTGACCACCTCAGTAACCTCCACTGCGGTAGAAAATTATTAGCTGACTCAGAAGCAGGCACCTCTTTATCCTTTGAGGATTCAAACCCACTCACCTGTCTTTCAGTAGGGTTCAAGCATACATCCACCTCTGTGGTGTCTAGCAGCTCACTCCTTCCATCACTGCAGTCTTTGTGACCATGGCAGAAAAAGCTAGTGGCAATACAGCAATCATTGGAAGAAGTGAAATCCGTAGGACTACAGGTCCCAGCACGACATTTCTCTTCATACATTGCAGTACTACAATCCGGCTCTCTATCACAGAGTGTCCACTCTGAAATGCACTGCTCAGGGCTACACACAAAATCTGCCTCAGCACAAATTTTCTCTACACAGGTATCTTCAGCACTCTCTGAGTCATCATTCATGCATGCATACACCTTGCCAGGAGCTGGACACACCCTCATTAAACTAGTCTCCTCACACATTGTTAGAGAGCAAACATTCCCAGGATTCTCCAGTTCCCTTCCAGGCCGCACACTGAAAGAGAAAGGCTCCTTTCTGGGACCAACAGCAGTCCAACAGAACTGGTGGCTATCAATCACTGGGCACGCATTACCTGCAACTTGCAGGCTGCCCTCAGGTACACACAGTGCTCTGGGGTCACTGGTAGACACCTTTATGAACTGGATACCAGACACTTCGCACACATCTGCCGGGCACTCATTCACAGGTTTTCCCAACAGGAGATGCAGAGGACACCTTGTTGCTAAGGGCAACCACATTAGCTCCTCCTGAGCCTGTAGTGTTAAGCCATGTCTCCAGATTGTCATGCACCATAGAACCCACATTCTCTGCTATAGTCTCAGCACTGTTGATCGTAACCTCTAGGGGCACACCTGAGCTTGTCTGCTCTACAGCTGGGGCTGGCACTGCTTCAGGAGCTAGTTCAAACAGGGCCGCTCCTGAGCTACACCTTGCTCTTGCTTTAGCAGCTACTTCACACTTGGCCATTACTGCAGCTGACTCTGGGACCCAGCAACCTTCCCCCTTCTCAGGTTGTAGATCTGAGCTACCTATTAGATGCACATTTATCTTATTAGTGATGTTTATAACAGACCCCCTTTCAGACACATCATAAACATAAAGTCCTGAAGATTTTTCAAGTCCAGTTAGCACAGTCTCACTGCTCTTTGGACTTCTCTCCTTTGGTAACAATTCTGGGCACCCATTTACTGCACCCAAGTCCACATTCAGACTGCCAGACAGGAACTCTCTGCCCTCCTCCTTCTTATGGACCTTCACAGGTGATATTTCTGGCTCTTTAAGCAGTGGCACAGCACCCTTTTCAGGGGGCGCCTCCCAGATACAACCACCTGCTTTGCCTGGCCCGCTCGCTGTCTCCCACAGATGCCAGAAATAGAGAAAGTCACTGCCCAGCACAAACTCTACTTTGAAGTCCTCACATACCTCAAGAATATGGTTGGCAGTCCCGCAACAAGTGTAAAAAATAAAGTGCAACGGCCTTATCCGGTTCTGATCGGCTCTTCACAAAGAGCCTCGCTTCAGCTACATTGCTGCTCCAGGTTCTGGCAGCAACCACGCCCCCTGGTCACCTGTAGTAGGAGGCATTTTATAGCCCTCCAGGGACTGGCCCAAAACCTGGCCTGGAACGTGGGGATATCCTCCCACCCAACGCTATGACCGTCCCAGGAAAGGGGACCCATACCTTGCTTCAAGGCAGCCATTCTATCTACCTGTGTCAGTAACCTATTGTTACTGACACCAACAAGTCTTCTTCCCCCACCGAACCCAGGTTTTCAGTGGCACATTTGTAGCAGGTATCCTGCTGAATTCCACCTAGTGGCAGAGACCTGCAACTGCACGTGGTCCCTTTGCCACAATATATATATATATATATTATATATATAATATATATATATATATATATATATATATATATCTGTCTATATATCTATATCTATCTATCTATCTATATATATATATATATATCCTGTGAGGTCCTGTGAGGAGCGGAGGTTGCGTGAGGGGAGGTATTTAGAGATTAAGGCAGAGATATATGAAGGGGAGAGGTTATGGAGAGCCTTGTAGGTCAAAGTTGCTAGCTTGAACTGGATTCGCTGGGCAATGGGTAGCCAGTGAAGGGATCGGCAGAGGGGAGAGCAGGGGAGCAGCGAGGAGAGAGGTGAATCAGACGGGCAGCAGAGTTAAGGATGGTTTGGAGGAGAGCGAGGGTGCTAGCTGGGAGGCCACAGAGAAGGATGTTGCAGTAGTCGAGGCGGGAGATGACGAGAGCGTGGACAAGCATTTTTGTGCTTTCAGAGTTAAGAAATGAGCGGAATCGGGAAATAATTTTTAGGTGGAGGTGACAGGCAGAGGTGAGGGTTTGGATGTGCGGTTTGAAGGATAGATTGGAGTCAAAGGTTATCCCAAGGCAGCGGACCTGTGGTGCTGGTGAGAGAGTGTAGCCATTGACAGTGATAGAGAGATCAGGTGGAAGGATAGAGTGGGATGGTGGGAAGATAATAAATTCAGTTTTCTCCACGTTTAGTTTTAGGAGACGGGAGGAGATAAAGGAGGAAATGGACGAAAGACAGTCAGGGAGGCGGGAGAGAAGAGAGGTGACATCTGGGCAGGAGATGTAGAGTTGGGTGTCATCATCATACAGGTGGTATTGAAAGCCGGGGGATGCTATGAACTGACTCAGACCAAAAGTGTAGATAGAAAAGAGTAGTGGGCCCAGGACTGACCCCTGGGGGGCATATAAAGCATATACAGGTTATCCACCTAACCTGTATACTCTATGCTTTTTATATTTTTTAATTTAAGCTTATAATAGAACCAGCACTGTTATATAGCACAAGTTGGCTGTATAATATATACCAAAAAGTGATTGTTCTCCTGTTTGAACTCCCTGTGGAGTGGGGTGCAGCAACAGTACATACACTTCTAGACAGAGTTCAGACTCAGGATAGTACATCTCTATTAGGTAAGTGTATTGTGTAATTGTTGAATGATAATTTAATGGTGGCACACTATTCTGTGGCCCCTTTTAATCCGTATATTGTGATGTTCTGAGATATAGTGAACCTAAGGTGTGGACAATTACATTGTGAGGATACCAGAACCCATTGAGAGTGTATTGCATTTATGAGAGTATATAACACAACCTGAGTAGGTGAACATATTTAGTGTTTTGATATTGATCTATATGTTCTATAGTGTCTGGATAATATTTATGGATCACAAGCCTGTCCTAACACAAATAGGCTATAAAGCAGTCAAAGAGCAAAATATGAGGGAAAAAAATTAGCCTATGCTGTAGTCATTCATTAAAGAGACCGATAATGTCATAAAATTTATTATTTTTATTTATTTTGTTTTTTGTTTCATAGAATCTTATGAGTGACATGTGGCTGATGGAAATCATCTGTCAAAAGATCCATGAGATCCATGCAAGCTATCCATAAAACATTATACAATAAACATACTGGGGCACATTTATCATGGCAGTGCGCCAGAATTCTGGCACAATTTGCACCAACAATAATGGCTTGTATGCTTCATGTGGCACAGTGTTTCTAGTCACTTCTGTGCCTTGTGTGGCAAAAAGGGGCACAGCTTCACTAAAAGGGCGTGGCTTTGTTAAAAGGGGCATGGCTTAGCTTATGATGGCATGCCCCCCAAAAAAGGTTAGGTGCAGTTACTGGCATAATGTAAGCCAACTTAAAAATGGTGTAAACTTAAACTAGACAATTCTAACGTGCACCAGATTTATCAACACTGGGATAAATGTAATGTGCTATAAGACTGTATAGTCAACTTCACACTGCCTAAGAGTTAGACAGTGTTGATAAATCTGTCCCACTCTTTTTATTTTAACATTACACCCTATGAGACCATATTGATATAAAGACATTCATTGGAAAAAATATATATTATTTTTTGTTTGTTAAATATTTTGTTTAATTTATTTTGAGACCTGTTGGGTTTAATGACAAAGTTAAGGATAGTCAAATCTCTACTAACAGTGTAGGTTTACTTTATCAGTTTGTAGTCATCAAAGGTAACACTAGCAATAAAAATATCTAGTATACATTTGATGGCTATACATTATATATATATATATATATATATATATATATATATATATATATATATATATATATATATATATATCACACAACACTAACCTTTTTTATGACTCGAGGGATGATTTTTTAATTTCTTAGACTATTTTTTGTTTTTTATCAGATATTTTTAATAAATTATCTTTGCATGTTTTGGATAACAGACATTCTACATAATGTGAACAATATAAAGGCATAAATAACCAATATTCTTACAAAATTTGTCACACAAGTCTAATTAATCCTGTAAGTATTGTTGGAAGATTTACTGTATGTGCTTTTATTTTGGGGTTAAAAGGCAACTTACTTATTCAGATTAATAAGAGTAAAATAAGTGTAAAATCCTTTATATCACTCCTACTTATCATATGTATGTAACTAGTTCTTTGTAGGGAAGGTACATTTTATGTTTTTTCCTCATGCCCCCCTGGTCCCCTCTGTCAAAGGCAACTAATCAAATGCAGAAGATGTTGCTTTTTTCCAAAGAGTGTTTTAAAGGGTTTTACTAATCGAAAAATCACTGTCCTTGTCCAAGTCTTTCTGTTTTTTTCTTCTTTTTTTCAATAGAGGAGTTCAAAAAGATATAAAACTTTTATAACCTCAACTGCATCAACAGGTTGCTGCAGGGAAAAATGTGGCTTGTTTCATCAATTGTTATTGTGGGATTCTTGTGGCAGACCTATAGCTGATCTTTGGACCCAATTTCCATCAAGTGCTCACTTGTGCATCAATGCATTAGTAAAAGGATGGATTGCCTTGGATTAATGATAGATGGAAATTCACAGTATAATTATTGGCTGCATATTGCCTAGAAACTCTTCACGCTAGGTGCTCATCTTTTTGTGTTTTTGATAACTTGCTACCTTTTTCTTGAATTTCGACATCTATCTTTACATGTTAATGCACTGTTTAACACTTTCCCAACAATAGTTAATGATCTCATTGCTTTATAGGCATATTTTCATATCCATTAATATTATAATGGCCCCTCAAAAGCAAGCATAGGATAAACATCATTCCCTTATGCTAGGTCACTAACAAGTGCCAAAGATCAATATACACAACAGTCACCCTCTCCTCTCGGGTAGGATAATAATTATCTTCATTTAGTATATAACCCTTATCCATCTATAGTTAGTAGCTTTTCTTTTCCTAGATACCTATAAGGCCTTACCTTGGTTATCACTTTTAATTTTTCCAGATGTCAGTCACCTCTGCTGTCCAGTGACAATGTATTCCCAGATGTGAACGATATCCTCAGTATTGATATATTCATTTTATGTTACAACTTTTTGTATTTTTTTTATGCATCTCCCAACTACATTGTTCCTACTTTCTAGCTTAATTACTTTGGTTCCTTTTTCTACTATTGCATCACGTGTTTATAACCATCCTATTTATTCAACATTTATTTCTTGAAGAAGATCCAGATTTTGATGGTAAATTTAAATGTTATATGATCTATTTTTATATTTAAGTAGGAATGGAGCATCACTTTGTTTAAACATCAGTTTATAGTGTAAGTGCTATATATTTTTGTCTGTTATTGGTTATTGCACCAGCTATAATTTGAAAGGGTTTGTTTGAATAGTTAAAATATTATCAGTAAGAGAACCTCAACCAGAGAAAGGGAGAAAATGATGAAGGGAAGAGAATTTAAACTCATAAAAGGCAACTTGTTGTTTACTGTAATTATTGTCTTTAATACTAAATGCATTAGTGTTTAATGTAATTTAATGTAAATGATATTAGTAAAGCTGGGCAGCGCTCTTGTGTATATATTGTGAAATGAGTGCCTGATGCGGATTACAAAGTCCACAGTAAATATACAGCAATGGCACTTTAAAATTGATGCAGACAGTTTTATTTACAATTTATGCCCCAGCTCCAGAATAATCAAAGATACGGCACTCACAGATTTCAATATGCAAAAAAAAATGTTTTATTCATAAGAACATTAGAAGTACAGCATACAATTTAATGATCCAGGTATATAACATTTCTAAAAACTTAAGACTGGTTTCATTGAGCATTATCCAGTTACACCAATTTTCTATACGCTCCCAACAGGAGCTCATACAATGCCTAACAAACTTACCTATGGTATACCCATAGCACCTTGATTACCCAGCAGCTGCCCTTATTTCGGCCCTGCAACCTCCACTGCAGCTATCCTTCCCCAGACATCACCCACTGTCTTACTCAGTGAGACAGTAAGCTTATTTGTCTTCCAATTGGCACATAGGATCTCAGATGTTGCCCACTTGCCATTTAGATCCAGGACCCGGACTTCTAAATGTGCAGTGTGCACAGTAGTATGCCCCCTTGAACTGTTGTTCATAGATTACTTACATTATACGGGATGTGCACTAGACGGCATTGTCAATCATGGAACTCATGGGAATATTACAAAAAGAAAGAGACAAACAAATACAAATACAAAAAATTGGAACAAAAGTCCCTCCTAAAAACCCCAAATCTAAAGTCCCTCAATCTTAAGTCCTCACACTTTAGCCAGAAGACACACTCACAAGCTCCAACACTCTTATTTAGCTTTAAACCTTTTTTCCAATGCTGTTTTGCAGTGCTGCTGCAAATCTCTCCTTCTGGAAACAAAATCCTTTGAAGCTGCCAAACAGTTAATTGAGAACTCAACTTCTAAATGTGCAGTGTGCACTGTAGTATGCCGCCTTGAACTGTTGTTCATGGATTACTTACATTATACGGGATGTACACTAGACGGCATTGTCAATCATGGAACTCATGGGAATATTACAAAAAGAAAGACAAACAAATACAAATACAAAAATAGGAAAAAAAGTCCCTCCTAAAAACCCCAAATCTAAAGTCCCTCAATCTTAAGTCCTCACACTTTAGCCAGAAGACACACTCACAAGCTCCGACACTCTTTTATTTAGCTTTAAACCTTTTTTTCCAATGCTGTTTTGCAGTGCTGCTGCAAATCTCTCCTTCAGGAAACAAAATCCTTTGAAGCTGCCAAACAGTTACTTGAGAACTCAAATTTAACCCCTGATGAGATACAATTCTGCACTGATATTCTGACTGTGATATTGTAGGAAAGTAACTTGATTATGAATTACAAATACATAACTTGTCCATCTAAGTGTGGCATAGCTATTGGGTCAAATATTGAACCCCCATTTGCTAATGTCTACATGACCTTTTTTCAGGAACATTTCATCTATCCTTATAACATGTGTAAGAAATAAATCAGTTTATGAAAAAGATATATAGATGATATCTTCTGCATTTGGGAAGAAAGTGAGGACACCTTGAGTGAATATTGCTTCTGCGTGGTTAAATCTTGCATTCATCCTGAATTGCAGTTTACAATTCATATGGAAGGAAATAAACTTATTTTCCTAATCATTTTGGGATAACAATATACACCCACGATAACTTTCTACAGTTAAGACATATTGGCATACAAAACATTGACGCAATAGAACATAACCGGTTACACATACGCATAGTCTTTGCCATCCATCCAATAGTAAAGACAACCTCCCTTCCAACAATCGCATTCAACCTAGGATAACAAGGATTTGTATCCAGAACCAAACACCAAACAAAGATGAATAGGGAAAATGACACAGAAGTTTTCCAAAAATAGCATAGCCTGATAAAATTTTAAAGATAGACACCAATGCAAGTGACAATAATACCTGTAAAACCAATCAGTTGCTTTTTGTGAATACACACCATCCCCTCATGAGAGGTGTACATGACATTATAAGATGTATCTCGAGTATCTTGAAGGACTCATATTCTAATTTTGCAGTTCTTTCCAGAAACCCCTGTCTACCTTAACCCTCCTTGGGGATTCCGAGATCACAATAACATTCCAATGATATCAAGTGAGTTAAAGCCACTGTAGGAGTCATCCACAAGAGACATGGACTATCGCAACAAGAATTTATTCTCTACCCCTAGAAAAGCAACATTAAACAACCATCGCATGCACATCTGACTATTTTTTCTAAGTGTCTAGAATCAATGAGTAAGACTATCAACACCCCAAAGATCTTGTAAAAAAGTGCCTAGAATTAGAGGACCACTTTACATGTATGTGACCGATCTTTCATTTTAGTAAATTCATGTCCACAAGATGATTACTTGTGAGTCTGCCTTTTGTACATAGGGAAGATGACCCAGCGTATGAAAGACAGATTGGCCAACCACAAGTCTACCATTCAATGTAGTAAGACCTGACTCTGGATCCCCCATCACTTTACAGAAGCACCAACACCAATAAAGCGCCAACAACCTAAAAATATCCAAAAAAGTAGCACGCCCAAGAAACGACTTTCGGCAACATACTCAAGATATCTTAAAAATGCGTGAATCCTTTGCGGATACATAGGTGAAAAACCACATATTTCCTAAATGGATTAAATCAGGAATGTGTCTACAGTTGTGCTTGCGAATGATCTTGTATACCCATTAAACCATAATTCTTTCTCTTTTCGACTTTACAGCACTGTTTATACCAAGAATAATTCATTGAGTGAAATATAGTACCTTTCCCACCTCCTCCTTCCACTTCCCTTTTTCTGCTCTGCTCTTACTTCCTGCCCCACCTCCCCCCCCAATTTACTCACTTATTCTCTTCCTTCCTTTCTCCTTCCTTTTTTCCTTCTATTTTTTCTCTTTCTCTTTTTCTTCTTTTCCTTACTCCCTTTTTTCCCTTGTTTTCATGTTTTTCCATTTTTTTTCCCTTCTCTTTTCTCTTTTTTTCTCTCTTTTTTCAGCCTTTTCGCACCTCCTCTTGCCCCTTTTTTCTCCCTTTTCCCTGCCCCACCTCTTCCCATATTCTCTTATCTTCCTACCATCCTTTTTTCCCTCTATGGTATTTTCTCCACACCCATTTTTCCTCTTCTCTTTTATTCTACTATCTTTTACCTTTCTCCCTTTTCTCCCTTTTTTCTTTTCTTTTCATTTCATGTTTGTCCCTTTCCCTTCTCTTTTCTCTTTTTCTCTCTTTTTTCCACCTTTTTTTCTCTCCTGTTTTCTCTCCCTGTTTTCCACTGTCATTTCTCTTATCTTACACTTTATCTCTTTTACTTTTTCTCCTTTTCTTCTTTGCTTTTTTTTCTCTATCTCTTTTTCTTTCTCTGCTTAAATTACTCTCATTTTTCCTCATTTCTATCCACATACCATTAAAATTATGATGGTTATTGGGATTCTTTCTCATACTATTAATACAACATATTTACATTTTCACATCACCAAGGTTATTCATTTTTTCTGCCTTATACTTTTCCTCATACTTATACAGGAGATATTTTCTATAGGACCCTTTATCATTAAATCATTCATCTTGATATTTTTCCATATATTTTTCCCTTCTTTCATCTCCTTCATTATCTCTTACTTATACTTACCTTCTTCCTCCACGATCCAATTCTAGCTACACGCGTGCGCAGACGCGATAGCCACTTTCAGCCTCTATGCCGATACTCTTCACTACTTGTACGCGATTATTTTGTGCAGCAACAGTGAGATTTCTCTAGTGTATGCATCACGTGCACAACACTTCAGGCATTTAAGAGGCAGCGGGTTCGTTTTTGATAACCAAGCTCTAAATTCCTGCACGAGAACTGGTCAGTCCCGTTTATCTTGTGTATGCTCCCATACCATTTGGGCGTATATATTGGTTATATTTGTTTCCTTCATTTAGAATGTAGGGACTTTTTAGGTATTTCTGCGCGCAGTGGGTAGCAGTCTATCTTACTATTTATATAAGTCCCTTGACAATACACTCCAGTACTTATCTTTACCGTATAGACTGCGGATATAAGACTGACCCTGAGTAAATAAGCCCGAGGCATCTACTGTCTTGCCACAAAAACCAGGAAAGCCCTTATTTGCCTCGAGTATCAAGCCTAGGAGTGACCAAAATCGCAGCGAGTGCTAACGGGTGCAATTTTAAAAATAAAAATAATACCAAAAAAATTTACATAGCGATATAGGCTTTTTAATGTCCCCCAAGCAGATATAGGCTGGTATAGGGCAGTTTTAATTCCCTCATAGGCCCGAAAAGGCTGGTAAAAGCAGTTTAATGGCCCCCATGCTGGATGGAAAATTTAATGCCCCCCCCCAAGGCAGTATAGGCACTATAGTCACCCGGGGCGGGTTAAAAGGCGGGTTAGGTCTTTAAAGCAGTAAGGTCCCCCTAGGCGGGTTATAGGGGAGGTATAGCTTTTAAAGGCAGTTTGGCCCCATAGGCAGAAAAGGCATGGATAGGTCACCCTAGGCGGCTATAGGCAGGGTATAGGCCCCCCTAGGCGAAAGGGTTCATTAAGGCAGGTATAGGCCCCCCTGGGCAGCAAAAGGCAGGTAAGGCACCCTGGGCAGCTATGGGCCCGGTAAAGGTCCTCCAGTAGCTATAGGCAGGTAAGGCCTCAGGTAGGCTTTTCAGGGGGTATGGGGGGGTATAGGTCCCTAGGTGGGCGCGGGGCAGGGATAGGCAGGTAAGGTCCCTGGGTAGGCGGGCAGGCAGGGTTAAAGGCAGGATATTCCATGGGTAGGCTGTAGGCAGGGGTATAAGGCAGGTATAGGTCCAAGTAGGCTGTAGCGGGTTGGGCGGGTATAGGTCCTTGGTAGGCTGAGGCAGGGTTTTAAAACAAAAAAAACATTTACCGGGCCCCCGCCGCTCCGCCTCCTCGATGTCCGGCCTCCCGCGCGCTGCCCTTCATCTTCTCGGAAGTTGAGGGTCATCAGTCCGCGCCCAAAAGCGGGATGAACCCCTCCAGGGTCACGATCGGGCGGCCCGCCCGGATCCACTGGGGAGCAGGGACGTTTCGCTCTCTGCGCCGAGTGGATCCTTCCCCCTTTGTGCGCCCGTAGAGTCGCACACGGGGGAGGAGATCCACAGCGCCTGGGCCACCAGCGCCGGGGGCTGTCCCGTACTGGGCCTTCAGCATATGCGCTCCCTGAGGAACCACAAAATAACTAAACTCCCTGTCGGCACTCAGCCATCGCAGCCCCCCAAGCGCCGACAGTGACTCGAGAATAAGCCGAGGGGGGATTTTTCACCACATTTTTTGTGCTGAAAAACTCGGCTTATACACGAGTATATATGGTATATTGTTTCCACTACCATAGTCTTAATACACATAAGCCACATCTTGGCACTTTGGGCAAGCATATAATCTATATAGGAATTCCTTATTACATTATAATATACTGTACATTATGGCTTTTTACATCTTCTTACATAATTACTTTCATTGAAAATTGTGAGCTAATAACTATTCTCCAATACAACTAATTATATGTGAATTCCATGAATTTATGTACATACATACTGTTGAGCATCTCTTAAATATATGACAAAAAATGTAAATGTTTTAATGTATACCAAAGTTATTTTGTTAGTGAGTGATGTATTATTATGTTTTTTTCTAGCTAGATTGTTACTTTATGCCTCATGTTTTGATATTGTTTTTTTTTGGTAATTTTTTGGGGCGCATGAAATGAATGGGCTGCGCCACATCTGATTCAAAAAGCGTAAGACCGTTTCTATAGAGTAAACAGTCGCACTCCAAACATTGGCCGATAAGCGCCAGTGCACATTTTTTAATGCACCAAAGTTTTGAGGCTTCCCGGGGGGCGTCCTACCACACATAAAGTAGACACATTTATGTGTCCACTTCTAGATGCATAACAGAAAAGCCAGACCAGGTTAAAGGTGGTCTGTCTGAGCTGGACTTGTTGTATTGGTACTACAATGCACCTGTATTTATGAACTGAAAGAAAGTTCATAAAATCGGTGCATTCTACACTCCCTAAAGCTATTTAGAACTGGCCTGTCTGCGGCAGTGTTCATACATGTCGCCCTATGTTTATTTATTTGATATAGCTTAAATCGTTTTTTTTTTACGGACTCTAGATTAAGGTCTAAAGACCGTAACTCCCATAGAAAATAGGGGATTTCACCATAAATAATGTTTTTAAATTCTGGACGGGAGCATGAATTGTAAATAAAACTCTATTTGCATCAATTTTGGAGTGTTGTTGCTATATATTTATTGTGGACTTAAAGGGGTTGTCTCACTACATTGATTCATCCTGTTTTCTTGGTTGAACTTTGAATTCAAGGGGTTTTTACTGGCTTCCCAGGCTGCAAGAAGCCAGGTCGTTGCTATACAACCAGTGCGGCCGCCTATCGGGATAGATAAAAACGGTCTTTATCTATAGCGACCGAGACTGATGCAGCCCATACAAGGGGGGAATCTAGGAATAGGGACCCTTTTAAATGACACTATTGCAAAGTGACTTGTTTTTGCAAGATCTTTAACATAAAAAGCAATCCCTGTAGTGAAACAACACCTTTAATGTAAATGATGTTATAAATTTGCCTGTGTGTAATATGTTGTTAGTATAATCCTAAGGATGTGCTCTCATATATTTAAGAGAAAGACCAACACACGTCAATTTGTAAGGTTTGTTAGCACTGTACTTTTAAACTGCTGTGAATCACCTGTTTAAAGATTCTAAATCCTGAAATCTATTTTGGTGTCATATAAAACACCAGACACCAATATGATAATTTAAGTGGGCAAATCGACAACGAAGTAATTCGTTTAGAATTTCAGGAAAAACTTCGTTCGAACAAGTCGAATTTTTGGGGGTACTTCGGGGTAAACAAGGGGGTTTTTTTTGATTGAAAAATGGCGCGAGCACGGGCGCTACATAGGGCAAAGCACTCGGAGGAAAAAGGGGCATACCCCCGCTGACATTGCAGAATAAAACCCAACAAGACCCGGGTTTCTGACTCACCGCACATATAAGACCGAGCGCGCCGCGGGGAGCCACACCCTTTCCACTGTATTACAGGGAAGGTGCGCTGCGGGGATAGCGCTTTCTGAAGAACTATTTTTACAACAGCATTTTTGGGGGGTGTCCAGCTTGTCTCAAGACTGTTCTCTGAATGTTCTTTTTCGATTTTTTGGGGTATTGGATCTAAATCCAGTGTGCCCACTGCAGCGCAATACTTCTACCAATGGGATCTAAGCCAGTTCCTGTTGTACTTTTAAAAGAAACACTTTTTTTCAATACAAATACCACTTCATTTTTGGCTCCAAATTCTATTGCGAAATTTTACATCCAGGGTTAATTTAAAGCTTTGTTTTGCGGTGTGCTGACAAAAAAAAACCCGTCTTTTTCACGCCAAATATATATTTTTTTTTGTACCTAATTCACACCAAAGGTTAATTAAAATTTTTTATCTCTTTTTGGTTTTGGCGTGAAAATACGCCATTGTAACACGCTACAAAGCACTAGTTTGGTGGCCCAATTTCTATTCCCAAATTTTACACCCCGGGGTTAATTTAAAAGCGTTGTTTTTTGCTGGTGGCTGACAAAAATAAACCGCTTTTCAACCCAAATTAAAATTTTTTTTTTGGTAGCCAAAATTCAAAGCAAAGGTTAAATTTACAATTTATTTTGTTTTTGGGCGTAGAAATACGCCTTTTGTAAACGCTACAAAGCTACTTTTTTTTGGGGTGGCTCAATTTATTGCGAAATTTTAAAACACCCCGGGGGTTAATTAACGTTTTTTTTGCTGGGTGCTGACAAAAAAAACCGTTTTTTTAAACCCCAAATATATATATTTTTTTTTGGGGTACCTAATTTCACAAGCAAATTTAATTAAAAATTTTATCCTTTTTTGGCGTAGAAAATACGCCATTAACAGCTAAAAAGCACATTTGTGGGGGCTCAATTTCTTTTTGCGAAATTTACATCCAGGGAAAAATAAGCTTTTTTTTGCGGGGTTGCTGACAAAAATAAACCGTTTTTTTTCAACGCCAAAATAATATTTTTTTTGGTAGCCAATTTCACAAGCAAATTTAAATTACAATTTATCTCTTTTTGGGGGGCGTAAAAATACCCATTTAACCCTACAAAGCTACTAGTTTGTGGGGCTCAATTCTATTGCCAATTTACATCCGGGGGTTAATTAAGCTTTTTTGCTGCTGGCTGACAAAAAAAAACCGCTTTTTAAACACCGAATATATACATTTTTTCTTGTAGCATAATTCACAACGAAGGGGTTAAATTTAACCTTTTGTCTTTTACATTTAAAAACACACATGCTTGAAAACGACACATACAATAAATTTTTTCCGGGCCCATTTGTGAGCGAAATTTAATCCAAAGGGGTCCCAAGCTTTTTTACTGGGTTCATTTGGATCAAAAACAGGGTGATATTTTACTATACAAAAGCTTCATCAAACATGTCTGAAATTTAAACAAAATATGTCAGACAGAAGTGGCGGGCTCTGCAACTGCGATGCAGGGCACAAACTTTTTCTGAAAGGGGCCCAGGTCCCGCACAGAAAGGGGGACGTCGCACAGGGGTCCCTCGGTGAGGCCACAACCCCCGGGTCATCTAGCGGCCGTGTTTTTTCAGCAACCCAAAGGGTTCTTGATTGGGTTGACTAGGTCATCCTTTCCCCCCAGATGACATCTGAAAACCCCCAGCCAAAGTCGGGGGGAACCTCAGACACAACCTTTTTGGCATGGCCCGGGAGCGGCAGCGGGGCCCCCACCCCGTCCTAGCCCGCCTCGTCCCATCCAGTTCCCCCCAGCCAGGATCTACCATGTGGCGGGGCTCAGCGCCACTAAAACGAGGATGAACATTTTTGAGGGGGGCAGTCAGCAGCACTTGCACGAAGAAAGGGGCCAAAACCCCAGCTTCTGCAGTAGGCGGCAAAATATAATGTGGGGAAATGGGGATGGGAGGTCAGTGGTGGAGGTCACCTCGGCTTTACCCAAAACCGGGGGAGAACGTTGACATGAAACACAAATAGAGTATGAAAACCGGAACCCCCACTTGGGGGCCGGTGGGGAAACAAAAGGGTTCATCATCCAAAAGGGGAAAAAGGGCTCACTTTCGCGCAGGCAGCGGCGCAGCCCCAAAAAGGGTTTTGGGGTGGCCGTGATCAGCGGGAGGCCCTGTGAGGTCGGGGGCCAAGCGGCCCCGGGGTAAAAACCCCCTTCGCATCCAAGACAGTAGCGGCACAGGGGCTCAGCAGGCAGCGGCGGCAATACACTCAGCGGGGCGTTTTGGGGGTAAAATCACTAAATCCGGGTGGCATTCTTTCAAGACCCGGAGGGGCCGAAAAAGGGTAATGTAGAATCTTGGGGAGAAATGAAGCTGGCCAGGGAGTAACTTGGCCAACGGGCCCCGCTCAACACAGCAGGCCCAAATCCGGTGCCCGGGGGAAACGGGCTCAGATGTGGTGGTCCATCCGCCGCTGCAGCACAACACGGCCAGTGCACGCATGCCATTTCAGCCCATCAAGGGCCCCCCACCTCTGCAAAGGCGCTGTTTCTCTTTTACATCCTCTCCCGGTCCAGATCCCGCTCCTCCTACTCAAAAAGGCGCCACAGTCGTTATAAGGCGATTTTAAAGAACAACAGGGCTCCAACCCCCTAAGGGGCACCTGACCGGGCCCCTTTCCAAATTGTTGGGACTGCAGTCCCTCCCTTTCCCAAAAGGGGACTCTCACCATTTAGAGAAAATGGGGTTTTGCCGAGCCGAGATGGGGAGTTCCAACCGTAATTTTTTTTTTCCAAAAAGGCAGTACCACTTCATAAATATGTAGAAAGAAAGTGGGTCAGTCCTTTAGCTTATCGGGTTTTTTTCCAAAGGGACACGGCAGCGCGGACGTTGGAGCTGTAACACGGTCAGGGCCATACATGCCTTTCGGCCCACTGGGGGGGAAAGCTTCCTGCCCCGGCACACCAAAAAATTGGGCAGGAGACGCCGCTTTCTCCTCCACGTTGTCAAAAGCTGCCCTGCGCCCCAAATTTTCCGCCTCCCCCCTCCCCCACCACCACCACTCGCCCCCAAGTAAATGCTTCCCCTACCACAGGGGTAGGGCACACGGTCACGCAGTTCTACACCCAGTTGCCTCGGCGAACGAATCACAGGGGGGGAACTGCTCCGCGCATCAGCAAGAAAACGATGTGTGGCTTTCTCCGCCCACTGCAAATCGGAACCAGGGGGACGGACATGGGGAACATGGGCCGCCTGCACCGAGGAGGGGGGGTCCTTTCCCCGCATGGGCACGTGTTCAATCGGGGTAAAAAGGTTCCTGAAGTCTTCCACCGATCTTTAGAACATTCAAAAAAGGGCCAGGGAAAAGTGCATGCACTTTTTCCATTCGTACAAAGCCAGGGAAAACCCTCCCGTTGCACGGCAGAACGGGGCCCCCCCAAAACGTCTGAATGCATGTTTTACCCGCTGGAAATTTAGCCTGCACATGTTGGGCCCAATTAAAAAACAGAGAAAGGGCCCTAACATTTTTTTATGTCCGCAGACAAAGTACTCCCCGTAAATTTGATGTCACCAGTGGCACTCAGGTGACACCTCCCTTTTTTGAGGCCATTCGAGGGGGCACTTTTTATTTTTTCAGTCGCCAGGACACGGGGGGAATAACGCTTCCACTGCTTTATTTCCTGGAAAAAAAATGCTGAAAAAACTGTCTGGGAGGGGACTGGGGTTTGGCACTAATCTCGTGGGCCCATAGCCGTGGGGGACTGAAATGGGGGAGGAGGGGGAGGGGGACATTGGGGCAAACATGTCTGGTGAAATGAGGGATTTTCTACCCAGGGACAAGAAGGGGGACAGGAGCAGCGGAGGAGGGGGATGGAGATGGGAAAACGAGGGAAAGACTCCCAAGCACCGGGCAGTAACAGTGGGAAATGGAGGCAGGGACCCCTCATCACTTTCAGAGCCCGAGCATCATTTGCCGCAGTGACACCGAAAATCACACCGGCAGAGGGAAGACTTCTGGCTCCCACCCAATTGACCCTCGCTCCGGGGCCAAAATGGACCTTTCCCAGCTAATTGAAGGGGAAAACAAACTCAAATACTAAGGGAAATCCCCGTAATCAGTTGGCCCCTGCCATGGCGGCTCTCCCCCTCGACAGTCCCGACCGGGGGGGGTTTCCCCAGCGCTCAAAGTACTCTCGCCGCGGCTGCTGGGGGAAGGTGGGGGGGAGGGGGGGGGGGGGGATACCAGCTCCATCACATAACCTAAGTCTGGAGTCACAAAAGACAGCTTCCTTTTTTTTTTTTACCCCCCTAGTAGGAGGGCAGTCACCACAGCACAGAGCAGGACAGGACATTTCCCGAACCAAAAGGTTGTGCCTACTTGGGAAACACCGCCACCCCATTAAAATCCGCTGGGCAAAAGGGCAGCCAACGGATGTGGGCCGCAACTTGCCGAGTTTTTCAGTGGAAAGCGTCCTGCCCGGCCAAATGTGGGGCCACAGAGCGGGTGTTCAGTGCGGCGGGGGGGCCAACCTTACCCCAAAGAACCCCTTTTCCGGAAAATTGAAAAAGACGACCTTTGTCAAATGAATCAGGGGGTGGATCGGCCAGGATTTCCACCACCAATGCCCTTAGGCGTCGTTGGTTCAAATACCTGCCTCAGCCACAATCTGATCCCCACCCCCGAGCCACACATCTGCTGAAGTTTCTCCATCTGCCCACCACCTCTTTACCCGGACTGGTATTGCCCCCACCTCAAAACCACCCCGTCATTGTCCCTCATGTGCCATCTGCTGCTGCTGTTGCTGTTGCCGGACATCCACACTGTGCATTGTGCCACTCGGGCCGGGACTGTTTTGCCACCCCCAAATGTCATTGTGCCACTCTCTGACCTCATGCTGTTGCCCTGTTCACCTCCCTCCTTCATTGTGCCACGCCCGACCCATCTGCTGGGGGGCCCCGGACCTCCGCTCTCAGCATTGTGCCGCTCGTGGGCCCAATACTATTTTGCCACCTGCAGAATGTCATTTTGCCCCTCTCTACCTCATGCTGCTGCTTGACTCCGCGTGGCCCTCCACACTTTCATTGTGCCACTTCTGACCTCATTGCGCCGTGGCGCTGCCGTCCCTCCACCCCTGTGGCCTACTCCTTTTTTTGCCACCTCCAGAATTTTTCATGTGCCACTGTCTACCTCAGCTGCTGAGTGGCTGCTGCCCTGCCCCCTCCACACTGGTCTTTTGCCACTGCTGACCTTATGCTGCTGCGTTGCTCCTCCCCGTGCCCTCCACACTGTGTCATTGACCCCTCTTTGGGCCCACCCTTTTTTGCCAGCTCCAGAATTTTTCATTGGCCACTGCCTGACCTCATGCGCTCACCGTGACCTCCACCGTGTCATTGTGCCCCTCTGCGGGCCTGGTACGTTTTGCCACTTCCAGAATGTCTTGGCCACTGTCTGACCTCAGCTGCGTGGCGCCCCCCCGTCACCTCCACACTCCTGTCACTAATTTGCCACTGACCTCATTTGTTTTTTTCCAGCTTTTTCTGCCATGACTTTATCAGGGTAATTTCCCGCTCATTTTTTTTGGGCAGTTTTGCCCCCATAATGCCCCCGGGCATTTTTTTAAATAAGCATCTAAGACGGCGGCATCCCTGTCGTGTCATACAAAAACAACATTTGTATGAAGACCAAACAAGCTCCCTCTGCATATTTAACAAGGCAAAACGTTCACAGCACCTGCAGGCCTGGGGCAGCCTGGAAATAGCTGTTTTTTAACTGATTGGCCCAAGTAATTCGACCGAAAAAAAATTTTTTGGGGGAAAATATGGCGAAGTGACCAAACCAATTTTTTGAAAATTCGCCCATCCTTGATAATCAAGATGTGCATGAATCTCTGTACTATTAAACATGAATGTCACCTACCAAAGATATGTAGCTACTCAAAGCCAACTCAGATACAATTATTTATACCTACAAACAAACCACTGAGACTAATAAAGATACTATAGAGGTTACCCAAATTTAGCTGGTTGGCAAATTCAACAAAATCAACTAGCTTACTAAAAAAAAAAAAAGAAAAAAAAAAAGCAAAATTGCCAATCTTTTTCCCCAAGAAAAACGATAAAAAAATTCCCCTTGCCAGGCAAACCTTAACTTTTAATGCAAAAATTTTAAAGTAATCTAAAAATAGCCCCGTCTTTCAGAATGTTTGGGTAAAGATCTGCTACAACTCTCAACTAGAGATGGGCGAATTTGTCAAAAATACGATTCACCGAGTTTGCCGAATTTTCCGTCAAAATTAGTTTCGACCCGAATTAATTTTCGATGAATCGCGTAAAAAAAACAGCTATTTACTGGCTGCAGAGAGACTGTTGGGTGTTGTAGAACTTTGTGCCATGCTCAAATATGCAGAGGGAGGTTGGTTTGGTCTTCATACAATGTTGTGTTTTAGTATGACAAGAATGTCGCCGCTCTTAGAATCGCTTCACTCTTCAATTCCCTGGGCACTTACGGGGGCAAAACTGACCAAAAAACTGAAGCGGGAATGCAGCCTGATAAAGTCATGAAAAAAAACAAGCTGAAGGCTATGATCCTACGATAGCGTCAAAGAACACAAGAGTAGGTTCCTGGTGCCGCCACAGGTTGCAACACAGTAAAGGGACGTCATAGCAGGGGACACCCTGCGAGGCCACAGCTTCCAGTGTCATCTAGCGGCCATGTGTTAACCACACACTAGGTCATACACTTTCTCCCAGATGACATCTGACAACCCCAGCCAAGAGTCGGTGGGTTTGTCCAACACAATCCTTAGTTGGCATGGCCCAGGAGCAGGTGAGGGGCCCTCGCCTGTCCTCAACCCATCTCTGTCCCGTTTTCTTTCCACACCCAGAGAACTACTGTAGTGCTGTGGCCTCTGCACCACTATACAGTGAGGACAAACTATTTGAGGACAGTGGGCAGCAAAGAGGTGGGGAAGACATCCGCTGCTTCTTGCAGAAGCGGGCAAGTAGTGATGAGGAGAGTTGCATGGGGGGGTTATGTTGCGAGTGGTCAGGCTCTGTACAGCGACATAAGAAGAGGACGGCGGTGACAGGCAAACACTAATCGATGTAGCCAACCGCACTTGGGAGCCGGGTGAAGCAAGCAAGACTGGGACAAGGTATTCTGGTGCCCTAGTTAAACTAGGCATAAAGTGCCCCCCAAATGGAAAATTCAGCCCACTACATGCCTCCTTGTGCCCCCTTTTCTTCCTGGGATGAAGTGGTGCCCTAGGCGGTCGCCTACCCTCGACTACCCATTGTCTTGGCCATGGAAGCATTCAGTTTTCTCTACAATAAGTTTTAGGAAACAGGAGGAGAAGAAGGAGGATTTGAATGACAGACAATCTGGGATCTTGGACAGTAGAGAGTTATTGTCTGGACCGGAGATGTAAAGTTGGGTGTCATCAGAATACAGGTGGTATTGAAAGCCATGTGATGCTATGAGCTGACCCAGACCAAGACTGTAGAAGGGCTTCATCAAAATCATTGGGAGAAGAGAGTGGCAGCTTGCGTGTCAGTCAGTGGCGCAGCCCGCAATTCGATAGTGTGGCTGGGAGTCAGCAGGGTGGCAGCAGTGTGAGGTTTGGAGCCAAACGGCCACGATTTAGACCACCCACTTTGCAGGTCCCAGAAAGTAGCGGCACAGGGGCTCACCGGGGCAGCGACGGTAACAGTCAGTCAGTGTGGAGCATTGGTGGTGAAATCACCAACTCGGCGGTGTGGCAGTTTTTTGACAAGACACCAGAGGAGGCGAACATGGCTATATGTCGAATTTGTGGGCAGAAAGCAAAGCGTGACCAGGGACCTAACGTTGGCACCACAGCCCTGCATCAACATCATGCAGCGTCACCATACAGTGGCCTGGGAGAAACGTGTCTCAGATGTGGTGGTCCACCCTGTCCCAACAGCAGCAGCACCCAGTGGCACACCTCCAATTTCAGGCATTCAAAGCTTCACCACCTCTGCCGAAGACATCTCCCTGTCTTTTCCATCATCTACCGGTCCAGCTACTCTTGCTCCTCGGCACTCATGGTGCCAGCAGTCGTTCACCGAGACGATTGACAAGAGACAGCAGTATGCGTCTAGCCATCCCTAAGTGCAGAAGCTGACCGTGCTTCTTTTTAAGTTGGTGGTACTGTTATCCCTCCCTTTTCAAGTGGTGGACTGCACCATTCAGAGAACTGGCCAGGAAACTTTTCATTCACTTTGGCCATTTCTACACAACCAAGCACACCTTCCTTGAGCTAAACAGAACAGAAAAACCAGAAACAGAGAAAAACAGGAATTGATGAACAGGGGGAAATTGATGAACAGGCATAAATATATTAACAGGGAGTAATTGATGAACAGGGAGTAATTGATGACAGGGGGAAATTGATGAACAGGAGGAAATTGATGAACGGGGGAAATTGATGAACAGGGGGAAATTGATGAACAGGGGGAAATTGATGAACAGGGGGAAATTGATGAACAGGGGGAAATTGATGAACAGGGGGAAAATGATGAACAGGAATTAATATATTAAAAGGGAGTAGAACAGGGGGAAATTGATGAACAGGGGGAAATTGATGAAGAGGAATAAATATATTAACAGGGAGTAATTGATGAACAGGGGGAAATTGATGAACTGAGAAAGGCCATTAATGGTTTATTACTGATCCAAGCGGACAGGAGTACACCCCTGTGTAATTTTAATGTCGGCCAGTGGCATCTCATGTGTGACACCTGCCGTTTGCTCAGGCCCTTTGAGGTGGACACATTATTTGTCAGTCGCCAGGACTACGAGATGCAGTGACGTCATTCCACTGCTTCATTTTTCTGGAACATATGCCCGCAAAATCTGTCTGGGCAAGGACTGGAGATGTGGCAACTACATCTCACGGCCACATGAGTCCAGTGGGGGCTGAACTGGAGGAGGAAGACATTGGAGCAAAAGCATTGTCTGGCGAAATGAGTGTCTTTTTATTCAGACTCTCGGTTCACATATTTTGATCAAAAGATGATTAAGCTGCCCACGACTTTCAAAAGTGATCTCAAAATCGGGCAGTCCTATCCTATCTTTACCTCTCAATCGAGCCCAAACAGCCTCCGCTGGTCAACCGACCTCCTTATTCAGAGAGAAAAAATAAAAAACACCCAACCTGCAAAGCTGCGCTTCTTATGACAGCCTTTGAGAGTGTGCGGGGACATGAAACCCAAAATGTGAAGCACCCTTCCTTTCCATAAAGGTTAAAATCACTGTACACCAATTATAACGTAAGTTTCTGCACACAAAAACATTTCTGAAAAAAACGTAATCAAAATGGCAAACCTGGTGCCACTGGCAGGGCTGCGGCACACATTTAATTATACATTACACCACACAGACCGCCGCCAGCGTCACATTTCAGCAAAAAGTGCAATACACTACGTGAAATCCCTAAAGATCATATTATGCAATCTATCAACCATGAAAAAACTTGAGACTCGCGGTTCACATAATTTGATCAAAAGATTTTAAGCTGCCCACATCTTTCAACGAGATCTCAAAATCGGGCCAGTCCTATCAGAATCTTTACCTCTCCAATCGAGCCAATCAGTCTCTCGCTGGGTCCAACCGACCTCGCATTATTCAGAGATGAAAAAAAAAAAAAACACCACCTGCAAAGCTGCCCTTCTATGACAGCCTGTGAGAGTGGGCGGGGATAGAAACCAAAATGAAGCACCCCTTCCCTTCCATAAGTTAAAATCAAAGTGACACCAATATAACGTCATGTTACTGCACACAAAAACAGTTTCAGAAAAAACGTATCAAACCTGGGTGCCACTGGCATGAGGCTGCGGCACACATAATTATACATGTACACACACAGACCGCCGCCAGCGCACATTTCTGCAAAAAGGGCAATACACAACTTGGAAATCCCAAAGAAGCATTTATGCTATCTATCATACATGAAAAAAACTTTGAGACTCTCGGTTTCACATATTTTGATAAAAGATGTTAAGCTGCCCACGACCTTTCAACTGAACCTCAAAATACAGGGCAGTCCTATCATATCTTTACCTCTCAATCGAGCCAATCAGGCCTCTCACTGGGTCAAACCGACCCTCCATTATTTCCAGATGAGAAAAAAATAAAAAAACACCCAACCTAGGCAAAGTGCCCTTCATTATACAGCCTGTGGACGAGTGGGCGTGGACAGAAACCCTAAATGGAAGCAGCAACCCCTTCCTTTCCATATAGGTTAAAAAATCAATGTACATACCCAATTATCCGTAATGTTTTCTGCTGCACACAAAAACAATTCTAGAAAAACGTAATGCAAACCAGGGTGCCACAGGCAGGGCTGCGGCACACATGCAATTATACATGTACACACACAGACCGCCGCCCATCGGCACAAAATTCTTGCAAAAAGGGCAATACACTACGTTGGAAATCCCTAATGAAAGCATTTAGCAAATCTATCATACATGAAAAAAACTTTGAGACACTCGTTCACATATTTTTGATCAAAAGATTTTAAGCAGCCCACGACTTTCAACGTATCTCAAAATCGGGCAGTCTATCCTAGCATCTTTACCCTCTCAATCCGCAGAGCCAATCAGCGCCTCTCTAGCTGTGTCAACCGACCTCCATTATTCATAGACTGAAAAAATAAAAAACACCCAACCTGACAAAGCTGCCCTTCTTATGACAGCCTTTGAGAGTGGGCGTGAGACTAGAAACCCAAAATGAAAAGTCACCCCTTCCTTTCATAAGGTTAAAATCAATGTACAACCAAGTTATAACGATATGTATTCTGCACACAAAAAACATTTCTGAAAAAAACGTATGCAAAACCTGTGTGTGCTCACTGGCAGGCTGCGGCACCATGTAATTATACATGTACACACACAGACCCGCCGCCAGCAGCCATTTCTGCGAAAAGGGCAATACACACGTGAAATCCCTAAAGAAGCATTTATGCTTATCTATCATGACATGAAAAAACTTTGAGACTCTCGGTTCACTATATTTGATCACAAGAAGTTTAAGCTGCCACGACTTTTCACAACGAGAATTCTCAAAATCGGGACAGTCCCTATCATATACTTTACCTTCTCAATCGAGCCAATCAGGCCACTCGCTCTGGGTCCAACCCGACCTCCATTATTCAGAGAGAAAAAATAAAAAAAACACCCAACCCCTGCAAAAGCTGCCCTTCTTATGACAGCCCTGTGAGAGTGGGCAGGGACAGAAAACCCAAAATGGGAAGCACCCCTTCCTTTCCATATAGGTTAAAATCAATGTACATAAGTCCAAGAATAACGTATGTTTTCTTGCACGACAAAACACATTTCTGAAAAAACGAGCAAACCTGGTGCCACTGGCAGTGCCTGCGGCACACAATGTAATTATACCATGTACACACACAACTCCGTCCGCCAGCGGCACATTTCCTGCCAAAAGTGCACTACACTACGTGGAAATCCCTAAAAGAAGATTTATCCTATCTATAATACATGAAAAAACTTAGATACTCTCGGTTAACATAATATGATCAAAAGATGTTTAACCTGCCCACACTTTCAATACTGTGATCTCAACATCGGCAGTCCTATCCTATCTTTACCTCTCAATCGAGCCAATCAGGCTCTCGCTGGGTAACCGACCTCCATTATTCAGAGAGAAAAAATAAAACACCCAACCTGCAAAGCTGCCTTCTTATGACAGCCTGTGAGAGTGGGCGTGGACCAGAAACCCAAAATGGAAGCACCCCTTCCTTTCCATATAGGTGTAAAATCAAATGTACACCAAAGTAAACGTATGTTTCTGCACACAAACGAAAACATTTCTGAAAAACGAAGCATACCTGGGTTAGCCACTGGCAGGGCTGCGGCACACATGTAATTATACATGTACACCCACAGACCGCCGCCAGCGGCAACATTCTGCAAAAAGGGCAATACACAACTTGGGAGAATCCCTAAAGAAGCATTTAATGCTATCTATCATACATGAAAAAACCTTGAGACTCCTCGGTTCACATATTTGATCAAAAGATGTTAAGGCTGCCCCACGACTTTCAATCAACGTGAATCTCAAAATCGGGCAGTCCTATCAAATCTTTAAACCTCTCAATCGAGGCCAATCAGGCCTCGTCGCTGGTCAAAAAACCTCACCTCCATTATTCAAGAGAAAAAATAAAAACACCCAACCTAGCAAAAAGCTGCCCTTCTTATGAACACCTGTAGAGTGGGCGGGGGACAGAAACCCAAAATGGAAGCAACCCCTTCCTTTCCATAAGGGTTAAAATCAATGTACATCCAGTATAACGTAGTTTCTGCACACAAAAACATTTCTGAAAAAAACGAATGCAAACCTGGGTGCCACTGGCATGGCTGCGGCACACAATGTAATTAATACATGTACACATCACAGGACCGCCGCCAGCAGGCAGCAATTTCTGCAAAAAAGGCAATACACTACGTGGAAATCCCTAAAAGAAGCATTATGCTATCTCTCATACCATGAAAAAACGTTGAGACTCTCGGTTCACATAGTTTGATCACAAAAGATGTTTAAGCTGCCCACGGCCTTTCAACTGAATCTCAAAATCGGGCAGTCTATCATCATCTTTACCTCTCAATCGAGCCAATTCAGCCTCTCGCTTGGTCCCCAACCGACCTCCATAAATCAGATAGAAAAAATAAAAAACACCCAACCCTGCAAAGCAGCCCATTCTTATGACAGCCTGTGAAAGTGGGCTGTGGTACAGAAACCCAAAATGAAGCACCCTTCCTTTCCATATAGGTTAAAAAATCAATGTACACCAAGTTTTACGTAGGTTTTCTGCACACAAAAAACATTCTGAAAAAACGTATCGCAAACGTGGGTGCCACGGCAGGGCTGCGGCACACATGTTTATTATACATTACACACACATACCGCCGCTAGCGGCACATTCTGCAAAAAGGGCAATACACAACGTGGAAATCCCAAAGAAGCTTTATGCTATCTATCAAACATGAAAAACTTGAGGACTCTCGTTTCACTTATTTTGATCAAAAGATGTTTAAGCTGCCCACGACTTTCAACGTGATCTCAAAATCGGGCATTCCTATCATATCTTTTTACCTCTCAATCGAAGCCAATTCAGGCCTCTCACTGGTTCAACCGACCTCCATTATTCAGAGAGAAAAAATAAAATAAAACACCCAACCCTGTCAAAGCTGCCCTTCGTATGACAGCCGTGTGAGAGTGGGGCGTGACCGAAAACCCAAAATGGAAGCACCCCTTCCTTTCCTATATAGGTTAAAATCAAATGTACACCAGTATAAACGTATGTTTCTGCAACACAAAAACATTCTGAAAAAACGGATGTGCAAACCTGGGTGCCACTGGCAGGGCTGCGGCACACATGTAATTATACAATGTACACCACAGACCGCCGCAGCGGCACATTTCTGCAAAAAAGGCAAATACACTACGTGAAATCCCTAAAGAAGGCATTTATGCTATCTATCATACAATGAAAAAACTTTGCGTGGACTCTCGGTTTCACATATTTTGATCAAAAGGAAGTTTAAGCTGCCCACGACATTCAAAACGTTGATCTCAAATCGGGCAGTCCAATCCTATCCTTTAACCTCTCAATCGAGCCAATCAGCCTCTCGCTGGTCAACTCGACCTCCATTAATTCAGAGAGAAAAAATAAAAACACCCAACCTGCAAAGCTGCCCTCTCTTATGACTACGCCAGTGAGAGTGGGCGGGGAGCCCAGAAACCCAAAATGGAAGCACCCATTCCTTTCCATATAGGTTAAAATCATCTGTAACACCAAGTAGATACGAATGTTTCAGCACAACCAAAAAACATTTCTGTAAAAAACGTAGCAAACATTGGGTCCACTGGCATGGCTGGCGGTCACACATGTATTAAACAATTAACACACACAGAACGCCGCCAGCGTATCATTTCTGAAAAAGGCAATACAGTAAGTGGAAATCCTAAAGAAGCATTTAACTATCTATCATACATAAAAAACTTTTAGACTCTCGGTTACATTTTTGATCAAAATAAGTTTAAGCTGCCCACGACTTATCAACGTGATCTCAAAATCGGGCAGTCCTACCTATCTTATCCTCTCAATCGAGCCAATCAGGCTTCTCGCTGGTATACCGACTCCATTATTCAGAAGAGTAAAAAATAAAAAAACACCAACCTCAAAGCTGCCCTTCTTATGACAGCCTGTGAGAGTGGGCGGGGACAGAAACACCAAAATGGATAGCACCCCTTCCTTTCATAATAGGTTAAAATCAATGTACACAAGAATAACTAGTTTCTGCACAACAAAAACATTTTCTGAAAAAACGAATGCAAACCTGGGTGCCACTGCAGGTCTGCGGCACACAGTTAATTTATAGCATGTACACACACACACACCGCCGCCATCGGCCCATTTCTGCCAAAAAGGGCAATACACTACGTGGAAGATCCCTAAAGAAGCATTATGCTATCTATCATAGACATGACAAAAACTTTGAGACACTCGGTTCGACAAAATTTTTGATCCCAAAAGATGTTACAGCTGCCCATACTTCACGTGTCTCAAAATCGGGGCAGTCCTATCCTATCTTTACCTCTCAATCGAGCCGAATCAGGCCTCATCGCTGGGTCAACCGACCTCGCATCATTCAGAAGAAAAAATAAAAAAAAAAACACCCAACCTGCAAAGCTGCCCTTCTATACAGCCTGTGAGAGTGGGCGGGACAGAAACCCAAAATGGAAGCACCCCTCCTTTCCATAATGTTAAAAAAATCAATGAACAGCCAATGTATAAAACGTATGTTTCTGCACACAAAAACATTTCTGAAAAACGTATGTCAAACCTGGTGCAACTGCAGGGGCTGCGGCACACAATGAAATTATACATGTACACACACAGACCGCCGCCAGCTTCACATTTCTGCAAAAAGGGCAATACACTACGTGGACATCCCTAAAGAACATTTATGCTATCTACATACATGAAAAAACTATGAGACTCTCGTTTCACTTATTTGATCAAAAGAAGTTTAAGCTGCCCACGACTTTCAACGTGATCTCAAAAAAGCAGGCAGTCCCTATCATATCTTTACCTCTCAATCGAGGCCAATCAGGCCTTTCTCACTGGGTCAACCGACCTCCATTATTCAGAGAGAAAAAATAACAAAAACAACACCCAACCCTGCAAAAGCTGCCCTTCTTATGACAGCCTGTGAGAGTGGGACCGTGGACAGAAAACCCAAAAAGTGGAAGCACCCCTTCCTTCCATATAGGTTAAAATCAATGTAACAAGAACACCAAGTATAACATATGTTTCTGCACACAAAAACATTTCAGAAAAAACGTATGCAAACCTGGGTGCCACTGGCAGGGCTGCGGCACAAATGCAGGTTATACATGTACACACACAGACCGTCCGCCAGCGGCACATTTCTGCAAAAAGGGCAATAACTACGTGTAAATCCTAAAGAATCATTTATCTATCTATCATACATGAAAAAACTTTGAGACACTCGGGTTCACATATCATGATCTGAACATGTTTAAGCTCCCACACTTCAATCGTGTGTCTCAAATCGGGCAGTCCTATCCTACCTTTACCTCTCAATCGAGCCAATCAGGCCGCTCACTGTCACCGACCTCATTATTCAAGAGAAAAAATAAAAAACACCCAACTGCAAAGCTGGCCCTTCTATGACAGCCTGTGAGAGTGCGGGGACAGAAACCCAAAATGGAAGCACCCCTTCCTTTCCATAAAGGTTAAAATCCATGGACAACCAATTATAACTAGTTTTCAGCACACAAAAACATTTCTAAAAAACGTAGCCAAACCTGGAGCCACATGGCAAGGGCTGCTGCACCCACATTGAATTATACATGTACACCAACACAGACCCCACCAGCGGTCACATTCTTCTGCAAAACAGGGCAATAACACTACGTGAAATCCCAAAAGAAGCATTTAAGCTATCTAATAAAAAACATAAAAACCAAAAAAAAAAAATGGAAAAAAAAAAACTTTGAGATCTCTCGTTTCACATAATTTTGATCCAAAGATGTTTAAAGCTGCCCACGACTTTCAACGTGATCTCAAAATCGGGCATGTCCTATCCTATCTTCCCTCTCAATCGAGCCAACAGCCCTCTCGCTGGGTCAAACCGACCTCCATTATTCAGAGAGAAAAAATAAAAAAAACAACCCAACCTGCAAAGCGGCCCTTTCTTATGACAGCCTGGGAGAGTGGGCGGGGACAGAAACCCCAAATGGGAAGCACCCCTTTCCTTTCCATATAGTGTTAAAATCAATGTACACCAAGTATAACGTAAAGTTTCTGCACACAAAAACATTTCTGAAAAAAAACGTAAGCAACCTGGTTGCCTACAGGCAGGGCTGCGGCACACATGTGATTATACATGTACAACACACAGACCGCCGCCAGACGGCACATTTACTGCAAAAAGGCAATACAGCGTACGTGGAAATCCCTAAAGAAGCATTTATGCTATCTCCATACATGAAAAAACTTGAGACTCTCAGTTCACCATATTTTGATCAAAAGATGTTTAAAGCTGCCCACCGACTTTCAACGGATCTCAAAATCGGGCAGTCCTATCCCTATCTTTACCTCTCCAATCGACAATCAGACCCTCTCGCTGGGTCAACCGACCTCCATAATCAGAGAGAAAAAATAAAAAAAACACCCAACCTGCAAAGCTGCCCTACTTATGACAGCCTGGTGAGAGTGGGCGGGGACAAAATACCCCAAAATGGAAGCACCCCTCTCCTTTCCATATAAGATGTTTAAAATCAATGTACCAAAACCACAAGTATGAACGTATGTTTCTGCACACAAAAAACATTTCTGAAAAAACGTATGGCAAACCTGGTGTGCCATGGCAAAGGGCTGAGTCACACATGTAATTATACATGTACACACACAGACCGCCGCCAGCAGCAACATTTCTGTTCCTGCGAAAAAGGGCAAAACACACACAGTGGAATCCCTAAAGAAGCATTAAGCTATATCATACATGAAAAAACTTTGAGACCTACTCGGATTCACATATGTTGATCAAAAGGATGTTTAAGCTGCCCACGACTTTCAACGTGATCTTCAAAATCGGGCAGATCCTCGATCATATCTTAATACCTCTCAATCGGCCATAGGGGGGGGGCCTCTCGCTGGTTCAACCGACCTCCATTATATCAGAGAGAAAAAATAAAAAAAAACACCCAACCTGCAAAGCTGCCCTTCTATTGACAGGCAGGTGGAGAGTGGGCGGGACAGAAAACCAAAATGGAAAGCACCCCTTCCTTTTCCAAATAGGTTAAAATCATGTACATCCAAGTATAATCGTATGTTTCTCACACAAAAACCATTTCTGAAAAAACGTATGCAAACCTGGGGTGCCACTGCAGGGCTGCGGCACACATGTAATTATACATGTACACACACATAGCGCCGCCAGCGCACATTTCTGCAAAAAGGGCAATACTCAACGTGGACAATCCCTAAAGAAGCATTTATTCAATCTATCATGCTCATGAAAAAACTTTGAGACTCTCGGTTCACCATATTTCTGATCAAAAGATGTTTAAGCTGCCCACCGACTTTCAACGTTGAAAGTCGAGGCAAGCTTAAACATCTTTTGATCAAAATATGTGAACGAGAGTCTCAAGTTTTTTCATGTATGATAGATAGCATAAATGCTTCTTAGGGAATTTCCACGTATTGTATTGCCCTTTTTGCAGAAATGTGCCGCTGGCGGCGTCTGTGTGTGTACATGTAAATATTACATGTGTGCCTCAGCCCTGCCAGGGGCACCCAGGTTTTGGCATACGTTTTTTCAGAAAGGTTTTTGTGTGCAGAAACATATGTTATAATTGGTTACATGATTTTAACCTATAAGGAAAGTAAGGGGGAGCTTCCATTTTGGTTTCGTCCCCGCCCACTCGCACAGGCTGTCATCGAAGGGGCGCTTGTCAGGTTGGTGTTTTTTATTTTTTTTTCTCTCTGAATAATCGAGGTTCGGTTGACCAGCTAGAGGCCTGATTGACTCGATTGAGAGGTAAAAAGGATAGGACTGCCCGATTTTGAATCACGTGAAAGTCGAAGGCAGCTTAAACATCTTTTGATCAAAATAATGTGAACCAAGAAGTCTCAAAGTTTTTCATTATGATAGATAGCCATAAATGCTTCTTTAGGGATGTTACCACGTAGTGTATTGCCCTCGTTTGCAGAAATGTGCCCGCTGCGGCGGTCTGTGTGTGTACATTGTATAATTACATGTGTGCCGCAGCCCTGCCAGTGGCACCCAGTTTGCATACGTTTTTTTCAAAAATGTTTTTGTGTGCAGAAACATACGTTATACTTGGTGTACATTGATTTTAACCCTATATGGAAAGGAAGGGTTGCTTCCATTTTGGGTTTCTGTCCCCGCCCACTCTCACAGCTGTCATAAGAAGGGCAGCTTTGCAGGTGGGTGTTTTTATTTTTTCTCTCTAATAATGGATGTCGGTTTGACCCTGCAGTAGGCCTGATTGGCTCGATTGGAGGTAAAGATAGGATATACTGCCCGATTTTGAGATCACATGAAAGTCGTGGGCAGCTTAAACATCTTTTGATCAAAATATGTGAACGTCGGAGAGTCTCAAGTTTTTTCATGTAAGATAGATAGCATAAATGCTTCTTTAGGATTTCCACATAGTGTATTGCCCCCTCTTTTGAATTCGCAGTGCAGGGAGGACAGGAGCAACCTGAGGATTAGGAAGTTGAGGCAGATGACCCAGACACACCGTGGCAGTATACAGTGGAGATGGAGGCAGGGAGTCCCTCAGAGTCACTTGGCGCAAGACGGCCCGCTGCCAATGCTAATTTTGCCTGTTAGTGACACTGAATATGTCACAATCCGGCAGTGGGATGACTTCTGCTCTCCACCTCCTGGACCCTCATTACCATCCCAATGGGGGCATTTTTTCATCTGTCTAAGACAGAGTATAACAAACTCAAGTACTATAGAGACATCTGATGTAGGTCAGCCTTGGCCGCTGCCTATATGCGCCATGGTCCATCCTCAACAGGTCTGAACCGGGTGGTTTCCTCAGTTGCTCATGTACCACTGCCACGGCTGCTGTGGAGGGATGGGGGGGGGGTTACGATCAGTAACAGCTCCATCAGTAGCAACCTCTAGAGTCTGGAGTTGTTGATGAGCAGCTTTCTTCACCTCCTAGTGATTTAGGTACCCACCAGTAGCAGCACTTTGGGCAGACCCTGAACCATGGATTCTTTTGGCTACCTGCCTCAGCTACTATTCTGATGCTGCCACCCCCGATCCTGATTCCACATACCTCTGCTGCCAGCTGCTACCTTCTACCACCCACCATCATTACCAGGGAACTGGTATTGCCACCCACCACCCCACTCCTTCACTGGGCCATTATGTAGCTTCTGATGCTGCAGCCACCTCTCCTCATTCAATTCTCCTCATGGCTGCTATGCCACAACTGTAGCACTCTATCAGTCGACCACTTTGTGGTTTTCTAATTGCTGTTTCCAATATAGGGGGAACCCTGGGGGGGGGGGGGGACCCCAAAATGGATTACCCTGCACCACATCTGGAATTGCCACTATATTTGGTTTTCCCACAATTTTAATCTGAGGAATGCATACACAACACAGAACACATGCAAATACTCCATTTACATATTTTTGGGTTTCGCTCTGTTTCTTTTATGGCTTTAGCAATGATGGATTATTGCACAAACTGAAAGCGGAACACTGAAAAGGAATCAAACAAACGAATGGCAAAATGATTGGTATCAATGCAAAATTACTGATGACACCCTCTCCACTCTTTTGGGGGGGGAGGGGGGCTCTACATGTATCAGCATTTATCAGAATCATCACAATAAAAGAAAAAAGTAACTGTTTGCAACAAATAGCAATATCCCAGGAGACTGGATTTGAGATGTATGTAGGGCTGAAATACACAAACACTGGATTTGACACAGAATTCTCCACAAAAAGTGAATACCGTATATACTTGAGTATAAGCCAAGTTTTTCAGCACAAGAAATGGGCTGAAAAATCCCCTTTCGGCTTATACTCAAGTCACTGTCGACGCTCGGGCGCTGCGATGGCCCGTGCGCTGACAGGGACGCTTCAGTTATATGCGTACATATAACTGAAGGCCAAGTACAGCTGACAGCGTCCGGGCACTGCGGTGACCCAGGCGCTGTCAGTGATCTCTGTGGATTCCGCAGCGGACTCCGGGCGGCCGCAGACTCGTGTCTGTCAAGAGTTTCCGGCACAGGCAGTGTGTGTCATCACGCTGCGTGCACGGCCTGATGACATCACCCGCCTGTACCGAGAAGACAGAGGAGAGCGCGCGGGAGGCCGGACAGCGAGGAGGCGGAGCCGCGAGGGAGACGGAGCAGCGGGGAGCCAGGTAAGTGGATTTTTTTGTTTTCAAACCCTGTCTATACCTGCCTAGAGGACCTATTCCCTGCCTAGGGGACCTATAACTGCCTATACCCTGCCTATACCCTGCCTAGGGGACCTATACCTGCCTATAGCCTGCCTAGGGCACCTATAACTGCCTATACCCTGCCTATAGCCTGCCTAGGGGACCTATACCTGCCTATAGCCTACCTAGAGGACCTATACCTGCCTATAACCTGCCTATAGCCTGCCTAGGGGACCTATAACTGCCTATACCCTGCTTATAGCCTGCCTAGAGGGACCTATACCTGCCTATAACGACCTATACCTGCCTATGGGGGCAATTACCTGCCTATAACCTGCCTATGAGGACCTATTTCTGCCTATAACGACCTATACCTGCCTATGGGGACATATAGCTGCCTATACCAGCCTATAACCTGCCTATGGGGGACATATAGCTGCCCATATCTGCCTATGGGGGACATTAAACTGCCTATCCCAGCCTATATCTGCCTATGGGGGACATTAAATTGCCTATATCTGCCTATGGGAGACATTAAACTGCTTATACCAGCCTATATCTGCATATGGGGGACATTAAACTGCCTATACCTGCCTATATCTGCCTATGGGGGACATTAAACTGCCTATGTAATTTTATTGGTATCTATTTTATTTTTAAAATTCACCAGTAGCCGCTGCGTTTTCCACCCTAGGCTTATACTCGAGTCAATAAGCTTTCCCGGTTTTTGTGGCAAAAGTAGGTGCCTCGGCTTATACTCGGGTCGGCTTATACTCGAATATATACGGTAAATTAACTCTTGGCCACAGATTAAAATGGCCCCCGGTCCGAAGTTGATGGATTTCAGGCATGTAAGTGGCAGAATTACGCACACACTGTATTTCACTCCAACAAAACAAGAGGAGAAATTAAACCTTGGATATTAAATTCCCTACAGAAAATGAGCAGGTGAAATTTAAATGTATATATGGGGAAAAACACACTCTATTTGACTCCAAATGGACCACTAACAGGCTTGTGTGGATTCCCAGAATTTGAAATTCCATGATAATAGTACAGGTGAAACTTAAATAATAGCGGACAAAAAAGTGGTCTGTATTTAAATCCCAATACAACGGTCACACAGAATTGAGTGGATTTATTGAATTTAAAATTCCCTAATACAACAGGAGACATTAAATTAATGGCGCAGAAAAAGCGGTCTGTATTTCTATCCCATTACAACACTATCAGGAATGAGTGGATTATTTGAATTTAAAATTCCCTAATACAACCGGAGAAATTGAAATAATGGCGCAGAAAAAGCGGTCTGTATTTCTATCCCAATACAACACTATCAGGATTGAGTGGATTACTTGAATTTAAAATTCCCTAATACAACCGGAGAAATTGAAATAATGGCGCAGAAAAAGCAGTCTGTCTTTCTAACCCAATACCACACTATCAGGATTGAGTGGATTACTTGAATTTAAAATTCCCTAATACAACCGGGGGAATTGAAATAATGGCGCAGAAAAAGCGGTCTATATTTGTATCCCAATACAACACTATCAGGAATGAGTGGATTACTTGAATTAAAAATCGCCTAATACCACATTAGAAATTGAAATAATGGCGCAGAAAAAGCGGTCTGTATTTCTATCCCAATACAACACTATCAGGACTGAGTGGATTGCTTGAATTTAAAATTCCCTAATAAAACAGGATAAATTGCAATAATGGCGCAGAAAAAGTGGTCTGTATTTCTATCCCAATACAACACTATCAGGATTGAGTGGATTACTTGAATTTAAAATTGCCTAATACAACCAGAGAAATTTAAATAATGGCATAGAAAAAGCGTTCTGTATTTCTATCCCAATACAACACTATCAGGATTGAGTGGATTACTTGAATTTAAAATTCCCTAATACAACAGGATAAATTGAAATAATAGCGCAGAAAAGCGGTCTGTATTTCTATCCCAATTCAACACTATCAGGATTGAGTGGATTACTTGCATTTAAAATTCCCCAATACAACAGGAGAAATTGAAATAATGACGCAGAAAAAGTGGTCTGTATTTCTATCCCAATACAACACTATCAGGATTGAGTGGATTACTTGAATTTAAAATTCCCTAATACAACAACAGGAGAAATTGAAATAATGGCGCAGAAAAAGCGGTCTGTGTTTCTATCCCATTACAATGCTATCAGGATTGAGTGGATTACTTGAGTTTAGAGATGGGCGAATTTCCCGAAATTCGTTTCGTTCACTTCGCCGAATTTCTCGGCAAAAAATAACTTTGTTACGAATTACTTCAGCACGAATCATGTTAGAAAACAGCTATTTCCAGGCTGCACAAGACATGCAGGGGGCTGTAGAACTTTGTGCCATGCTTAAATATAAAGGGGGAGTTGGTTTGGCTTCAACAATTTGTGTTTTAGTATACACCACAGGGACTGCCGCCGCTCTTAGAATGTTTCACTATAAAATTCCCTGGGCATTTAAAGAGGGCAAAATGCCCAAAAAAAAGAACAGGAATGTTGCCTGATAAAGTCGCCAGAAAAGCGGAAAAAAACAAGCTAAAGGGCTCGGGTGGCAACATTAATGAAAGGTTGGGGTGACAGTGTCCACACACATGAGTCAACAGGGGCACAATGACCAGTGTGTGGGTCAGCAGCAGCCCGCAGCAGCATGGGGTCAACATGGCAAAATGAAAAAGGTAGGTCACCGCAGCCCACAGCGCAGCGGTCAGACATGGCCAATGACATTCGGGATGGAAAAAAACGGGATGGCCACAGAGGGGGACAATGCCTGGTGGGGCACGGCAGCAGCAACAGAACAAAATGACAAAGTGGCCAAAATGACACAGGTGTAGGTCACGGCAGCGCCCGCAGCACTGGGGTCAACAGTGGCACAATGACCCAGTGGTAGGTCACGGCAGCAGCACAGAGGTCAGGCAGTGGCACAATGAAACAGTGTGTAGGCAGGGCAGCAGAAAGGGTAGGCAGGGCACAATAATTCGGGGGTGGCAAAAACAGGAGTAGGCCACAGAGTGGGAAAATGACACATGTGAGGTCACGGCAGCACCCACGGGACCATGGGGTCAGACTGGCACAATACATTCGGGAGGGGGGCAAAAACAGGATGGGCCAAGAGGGGGAAATGACACAGTGTGTAGGTAAGCACACCACGGGACAGTAGAGGTCAACATGGACAAGACACAGTGTTGGGTCAGGCAGCAGCCACAGCAGCAGCATGAGTCAACGGGGGCACAATGACGAGGTGTAGGCCCCACGGCAGCCCCAGCACCATGGGGTCAGACAGGGGCAAATGATTTTCTGGGGTTTGGCAAAAACGGAGTAGGCCACAGATGGGACAATGACACAGTGGGAGGTCCGCAGCAGCCACAGCAGCAGCATGGGTCAGACAGGGCACAATGAAAAGGGGTTGGAGGGTGGGGGGGCAATCCCATCCCGGGAAAAATTTGTTGGTGGCAGAGGGAAAAAACTGTCAGCAGAGTGTGGCCATCAGGCGGTGGGGGCATCAGAATAGGGCGGGGAGGCGGGTATTTGAACCCAGACTCATTTCCGAATTTTGGGGAAGGCGTCATGGCTGGTAATCTGAGCTAAGGCATTGGGGTGTGGAAATCCGGGCCAAATTTCCACGCCTGATTCATCTTGACGGTTGGGCAGTCTTCCACTTTCCCTGGGCAAGCGGTTCTCCTTGGGGGAATGATGGGCCCCCGCCGCAGAACACCCCTTGATGCTACACTACTGGCCGGGCGGACAGCTTCCCACTGCAACTCGGCAAGTTGCGGCCCCACATCCCGTTTTGGCCCAGTAGTCCGCGGTCTTCTAACTGGGGGTGGGGAAATGCTGTCCAAATAGGCCACCACCTTTGGTTAGGGGCTTCCCAGGTCCTGCGGCTGCTGGCGATACCCTCTTACAGGCGGGTGAAGGAACTGCTCATCAGTGACTCCAGACTTAGGTTTCTCTGTGGAGTGGTATTGCTCCTACCCCCCCCCCCCCACCTTCCCCCCCCCCCCCGCACCCGGGGGTAGTACGTGACGCTGAAACCCCCGGGCAGAAACCCTTTAGAGGAGGGATGAGCCCCACAAAGGGAGCGGCCAACTATTACGAGGATTTCCCTATAGTTTTGAGTTTGTCTCCCCCAATACTGGGAAAAAGGGGTCCCATTTTGGACCGGAGGAGGGGCCAATAGGGTGGAGACCAGAAGTCATCCCTCTGCCGGGGTGCTGACAATTTGGGTGTCAATAACCAGGCAAAAAGGCATCTGCGGGCCATTGCACAATGATCCGGGGGCCCCTGCCTCCATTTTTCCCCTTTTACGGCCATGGTGCTTTGGGGTCATCTGCCTCGTCTTCCTCATCTCCATCCACCTCCTCCAGCTGCTCCTGCTCCTCCTCTCTTGTCACCTGGGTAGAAAATCCACTCATTTCACCAGACAATGCTTCTGCTCCAATGTCCTCCTCCTCCTCCATTTCAGTCCCCACCGGACTCATGTGGCCACGAGATGTAGTCGCCACGTCTCCAGTCCCCTGCCCAGACAGATTTTTCAGCATATGTTCCAGGACATGAAGCAGTGGAATGACGTTATTCATCCCGTAGTCCTGGCGACTGACAAATAACGTCGCCTCCTCGAATGGCCTCAACAAACGGCAGGTGTCACGCATGAGCTGCCACTGGCTGACATCAAAGTTACACAGGGGAGTACTTCTGTCTGCCTGGATCATCAAAAAATCGTTAATGGCCTTTCTCTGTTCATACAGTCGGTCCAACATGTGCAGGCTGGAATTCCAACGGGTGGAAACATCGCATATCAGAGTGTATTGGGGGAGGCCGTTTTGCCAATGCAACTCGAGGAGGGTGTTCCTGGCTTTGTACGAATGGATAAAGTGCATGCACAGTTTCCTGGCCATTTTCAAAATCTGCTGAAGATCGGTGGAAGACTTCAGGACCCTTTTCACAACCAGATTGAACACGTGCGCCATGCAGGGCGCATGGACCATCCCTCCTCGGTGCAGCGCGGACACCATGTTCCTCCCATTGTCCGTCACCATGTTCCGATTTGCAGTTGCCGCGGAATAACCCACACATCGATTTCGTGCTGCATGACGCGGAGCAGTTCCTCCCCTCTGTGACTTCGTTCACCGAGGCAAGCCAGATGTAGAACTGCGTGACACCACTGTGCCCTACACATGTGGTATGATGGAGCAGTACTTGTGGAGGCTGAGATGCTAGTGGTGGTGGAGGAGGAGGAGGCGGACATTGGCGCAGGAGCAGCAGTTTGACAACGTGTAGGAGAAAGCGGCGTCTCCTGTCCAAGTTGTTGGTGTGCCTGGGCCGGAAGCACATTCACCCAGTGGACCATAAAGGACTTGTACTGGCCCTGACCGTAGTTACAGCTCCAGACGTCCGCGCTGCCGTGCACCTTGGAACAAACCGATAAGCTTAAGGACTGGCCCACCTTCTGTTCTACATATTTATGAAGTGCTGGTACTGCCTTTTTGGAAAAGAAATTACGGCTTGGAACTCTCCATCTCAGCTCGGCACAAGCCATTAGTTCTCTGAATGGTGCAGAGTCCACCATTTGTAAAGGGAGGGACTGCAGAGTACCAACAATTTGGGACAGGAGCATGGTAAACTGCTGCACCTTAGGATGGTTGGACGCATACTGTTGTCTCTTTGCAAATCGCCTCCCCTGAACGACTGCTGGCGCCATGAGTAGCGAGGAGCAGGAGCATCTGGACCGGGAGATGATGTCAAAGAGAAAACAGCTCCCTTCGCAGAGGTGGTGGAGCCTTGATTGGGCTGCAACGGCATGCGTGCCACTGGGCGCTGCTGCTGCTGCTGTTGCTGCGGCGGCAGGATGAACCAAAACATCTGAGCCACGTTTCTCCCAGGCCACCGGATAGTGACGCTGCATGTGTTGACGCAGGGCCGTGGTGCCAACGTTAGCTCCCGGGCCCCACGCTTCACTTTCTGCTTACAGATTCTACATAGACCCATATTCGGCTCCTCTGGTGTCTTAGCAAAGAACTGCCACACCGCCGAGTATCGGATTTTTCCGCCAACGCTCCGCACTGAGTGACTACTGCCGCCTCGCTGAGCCCTGTGCCGCTCTTTGTTTGGACCTCCCGAAGCGGGTTTTTTAACCCAGTGGCCGCTTGGCTCCCGACCTCACACTGCTGGTATCCTGCTGACTCATGGCCACACGACCCACTTGCTGGCTGTGCCGCTGCCTGTCGCGCAAGCTGACGCCCTCTTCTCCTGACGATGATGAAGCCATTGCCTCACCCGGCTCCCAAGTGCGGTCGGCTACATCATCATCTATTTGTGTTTCATCGTCACTGCTGCCCCTCATCATCGTTTTTGGGTATGCAGAGGCTGACCCCTCACAACATGACCTCCCATGCCACTCTCAACATCTATACTTTGCCGCCTACTGCAAGAAGCAGGGGATATTGGCCCCATTTCTTCGCTGCCAAGTAGCTGCTGACTGCCCTCCTCAAAATGTTCATTCTCCATATAGTGGCGCTGAGCCCAGACCACATGGTAGATCCCCTTTGGGTGAGGGAACCGGATGGGACAGAGGCGGTTGAGGACAGGTGAGGGCCGCTGACCCTCCCGGGCCATCCAACTAAGGGTTGTGTCTGACGCTCCCACCGACTCTTGGCTGGGTTGTCAAAATATCATCTGGGGGGAAATGGATAACCTAGTCAACCAAATCAAGAAAACCCTTGGGTTTTCCTAGTCAGTACACGCCGCTAGATGACAGCGGCAGTTGTGACCTCACCGAGTGACCCTGCTGCGACGTCCCATTGCTGTGCTGCGACTGCTTTCAGGAATGTTTGCCTCTGCCACTCACAGGTGAAGAGCTGCCACCTCTCTGTCTGACATACTGTTTGTTCTAAAATGTACAGACACTGTTTGATGAAGATATCTGTATATGATAAATACACACCCTGTATTTGACGCCAAATAAACCCACTAAGAAGTTGGGTAACCCTTGGATATAAATTGCGCTCCCCCAAATGGGCAGGAAAAATTTACCTGTAAGTGCCGTTTAAAAACTCTGTGTATTTTACTGAATAAAAAAAGCACAAACAGGGTTAATTAACCTTGGATATGAATTATGCTACAGAATTTATTTGTGACGGTGAAAAACAAAGTTCTTTTACTGAGTGCAACAGGTACAACGCTTAATAAAACCCCCGGATGTAAATTGCGCAAAAGAATTGAGCAGCCGGAAACTACTAGCTTTGTACGTGTTACATTTCGTTTTTCTACGCTACACAACAAGAGAAAAAATTGTAATTAACCTTCATTTGTGAATTATGCTACAGGAAAATTGTATTTTTTGGCGGGGAAAAAGACGGTCGATTTTTGTCACCACAGCACAAAAACAACGCTTAATTAACCCCTGGATGTAAATTGCACAAAATAATTGAGCAGCCGGAACTACTAGCTTTTAGCCGGGGTTACAAATTGCGTGTTTTCTACGCTACACAACAAGAGAAAAAATTGTAATTAACCTTCGCTTGTGAATTATGCTACAGGAAAATTTTAATTTTTGGCGGTGAAAAAGATGGTCTATTTTTGTCACCACAGCACAAAAACAATGCTTAATTAACCCCTGGATGTACATTGCGCAAAAGAATTGAGCAGCCGAAAACTACTAGCTTTGTAGCGTGTTACAATTGCGTGTTTTCTACGCTACACAACAAGAGAAAAAATTGTAATTAACCTTCGCTTGTGAATTATGCTACAGGAAAATTGTATTTTTTGGGGGTGCAAAAGTCGGTCTATTTTTGTCACCACAGCACATAGTAAAAACACGACGTTTCCGTTCTCTCCCATAGCCATTTTCAAGTGAAAAGTATAACAGGTTCTCAATATATAGTGCAAAACAGTAATTCATCAATCAATACCAATAAACACTTCAAGGTACCGTACAAAGTGTAAATTACATACAAATATTTATAAAATCACAACAACCTTATAAAAGTGTCATTAAGAGGAGGCATTGCATATATAACAACACAACCAATAAAAATTACAGTGTACAAGTGTCAAAATTACATTAATTAATGGGCGGGGACCACCATCACTCACCAATCTCAAAGGCTGTAGAATGTAAAAATCCTCTTCGGCGTCTCAAAATCCTTACTGTGCATGTCAGGAAAAAAGACTCACGCAGCGTCTCGGAATGTAAACTGCGCATGTCCGGAAGCGCCTCCGGCGCTTCCATAGCAACGTATACTATACAAAGTTCACTGAACCTGTGAAATGAATATATATAAAGCAACGTCGGCGAAACCCGGTGTGCACGTGGCATCATTTGCTGAACATGAAATAGCGGAGAAATACTACCGCGAAGTCATGTAATGGCAAAGTATATACAAAAACCGCCACAGCTAAAGAAAAATAAACTAATTTAAAAGTCATTAATACAGAAAAGTACAAAAACATCCTAAGGTGTATAAAGCCATCAAGGAAACGCAAAAAATTAAACGCAAAACTTGTGAATAATAATAAACAGAAAAAACAGGTAGGTGATGGAGGTCTCGATCCCAGCAGACCAATAGATGTTATAGTGATCTGAAAAAATAAAACAAAACAAGAATTAGTTATTATTTTAAATTAGAAAAACCACAATAAATACTTCCAAAAACTTAAAATGGAACACATAAGGGAATTGAAAGATAACCCTCACCTAAACATACCAGACAAGATCTTATAATCGATATTTAAACCATCCGGTTTCAAAGATTTAGTACAGTGAATCCACATAAGTTCTTTTATCTTCAAAAGAATATGTCTATGCCCACCGCGCTTGGGCATAGGAACATGATCCACAGCCATGCATCTAAGATCCCATTCACTATGACCAGCCTCATTGAAATGTTTAGATACAGGGAGATCTAGACGATGTTTGCAGATTGTATATCTATGGTTATTGAGTCTAATCTTCAGCTCACATGTAGTTTCCCCTACATAAATAAGATTCCACAGGCACCATAGAATATAAATGATCCAATCAGAGGTACAAGATAAATAAAAATTTATCTTAAAGCTCTCATCTGTACCTGGATACACAAATGTATTGCCTTTGCTCATAATACAGCAATTTATGCAACCCAGGCAGGGAAACGATCCCAATTGAGTTTTGCCTAAAAAAGTCTGTTGTGTTTTTGAAACTGGAATTAAATTTCTAACTAATCTGTCCTTCAAATTGGGAGCTCTTCTGTATGACATCAAAGGTAGGGATTGAAAATCTGTGACTTCTTAAAAACTAGATCGTACACTGTGCCAATGTTTCCTGATTATTTGAGAAACATTGGAACTCAAATCACAAAAAGTGGGTACAAAAAAAAACCTAGGAGCAGGATTATGTTTCCTGGCCCGTTGACGGGCCTCACTGCAAGTTATAGTAGACACCTTCTGTATATGATTCGAGATGATTTTTTTAGGGTAGCCTCGTTCTAAAAATTTATTGAATAGGTCATCAATAACATTCTGCCAAGATTCATCTGAATCTACAATACGCCTGGCACGGAGTAGCTGACTAAAAGGTAAAAATTTGCGCATACTAGCATGGTGACTACTACTGAAATGTAATAGAGTTTTTTTGTCAGTTTCCTTCACATGTAAATTCGTGTGTAACGCAGTACCAACAATGGATACCTTAGTGTCAAGAAAAGAAATCTTTTCCTCAGAATAAACCAGTTTAAACTTAATACCAGAGACCAAACTATTCAAAAATGTCTGAAAATCAAGAAGCTCCTTTATACCACCCATCCAAATTAGGAAGACATCATCTATGTATCTCCACCACCTCAGAACTTTGTCGAAGTGGAGAGACACATAGATGAAGTCTTCCTCCAGCCAGGACATGAAAATGTTGGCGTACGTTGGCGCCACATTCGTGCCCATGGCAGTTCCCGTCAGCTGTAAATAAAAAGAATCGGCAAACTGAAAATAATTACATATAAGAACCATGGTCAACAAAGAAATCAAAAATTCTTTCCCAGGATCAGAAAAAGATGACTTTTGTAATATCCGGCCAACTGCAGCTAAACTCTGTTCATGATTTATGGACGTATACAAACTAACCACATCAAAGAAGTCTAGGATTTCTCCTTCCGGTATACATAAAGAGCTAATCTTGGATAAAAAATCAGTGGTATCCTGAATATACGACAAAGACCCCATAGCAAATTTGCATAAGACCTTGTCCAAAAAAATTGAAACATTACTAAAAAGGGAATGTCTGCCCGACACAATAGGTCTGCCCAGAGGATTCCGGATAGACTTATGTATGTTAGGCAGAAAATATAGAATCGAGGTTACCGGGTGAGAGATAACCAAAAATTCCTTTAACTTTTGATCGATTAAATTCACCTCAAAAGCACTTTCTACAACAGCCTTAAGTTTATGCAAAAAAATAAATTTAGGATCATGAGGAAGTTTTTTTATAGATCTCTGGATCGGACAACTGACGTTCCGCCTCAGAAAGATACTGACTCAAATCCATGATCACCACCACCCCACCCTTATCAACGGGTCTAATGGTGATATTGTGGTTATTGGATAACTCATTTAAGGCCATTATCTCCAAAGAAGTTAAATTAGGGTGTAATAAGGAGTTGCCCGTCCCGCTATTTTTAAGAGATTCTAGATCTTGTTTCACAAGTTGTATGTAAGTTTCAATAGGATGAAAAGGCACAGATGGTATAAAATCACTTACCAAAGATAAATCATAATCTTTCAATTTAAAATCTACATTGGTACAAGAAGTAATACTCTCGCAAGATTGTTGACCAAACCAGACTTTCAACTTCAGTTTCCTGAAAAACTGAGCTAGATCTAGCTCTAAATCAAACCAATTGATTTTCTGATCTGGGCAAAAGGAAAGTCCTTTAGAGAGAACATCAATTTGTGCCTTTGTTAACGTAGTGGATGAAATATTTACCACAACAGAGGACTCTATTTTTTCTTCTTCAATGTTGTTATCCGATTGTTGGGTGTCCGTTGTTGCCTCTGGCTCCTTGTTTTGATGGTTTCTACATCGCCTTTTACCACCTCTCCTGGTTGGTCGGTGTCTACGGTATCTCCTATTATTGGTCACAAAAGGAGTAACATCAAAATCATGCAAGTCGCAGTTGATATTATTGACAATCTTACTTTTCTTAGACCATCTTCCTGGATATGATAGCTTCTCAGATGACCAGGAGTAAACATTTCCACTTTCGTAATCTTGTAAATCCCGATGCCATTTTCTTCTCTTGGTGTCTTCCAACTCCAATTTAAATTTAGAGAGAAACACACTCTGCTTTTAAACAAATTTAGTATAGTCTTCATTAGAGAGAGCAGACATCAAAATACCATCAACTTTATTCAATTTATCCTTTACTATCTTTAAATCACGTTGCAAAAATTCCAGATTCAAAAGAACAATGTCCAGAGCATATCTGTTGGAAATATTTTCAAACCGCAATCTAAAATCTGCATCATTAGAAAAGAGGGTGGGACGCAAGGAAGATCTCATTCCTCTGGGAATACGTTTAATTTTGTAGTATTCCCTCAAAGTCACATAATGCATTTCCAATGTGATTACCTTCTTAGATAACATCTCATAATTTCTCTGAATATCGATATTAGAAGGCTTGTTCAGGAAAGAAGCATCTCCCCCATCACCACTTAAAATGCGATCCACTTCAGCTTCAGAGAAGGCAGAAGTATGTGGGGCATTAAACAGCATACCATCCGCATTGCTGGAAATATCTTCCATATTGAAAAAAGGAGTGCCGGCTGCAAGCCACAAACAGTTCACAGAAAACCAGCAGCACTTCCTTGAAAACGTAATCCTTTAGTGGGGTGCCAGCAAAAATAGAACTCCCGGCAAGGAGCTCAACCAAATATACATACGGAAAAAATTGCGGCACTCACGGTAGCAGCTTCAGATTAACAAAAGTGAACTTATTCCCACATAGTAAAAACACAAAGTTTCGGCTCTCTCACAGAGCCATTTTCAAGTGAAAAATATAATAACAGGTGCTCAATATATAGTGCAAAACAGTAATTCATCAATCAATACCAATAAACAATTCAAGGTACCGTACAAAGTGTAAATTACATACAAATATTTATAAAATTACAACAACCTTATAAAAGTCATTAAGAGGAGGCATTGCACATATAACAACACAACCAATAAAAATTACAGTGTACAAGTGTCAAATTTACATTAATTAATGGGCGGGGACCACCATCACTCACCAATCTCAAAGGCTGTAGAATGTAAAAATCCTCTTCGGCGTCTCAAAATCCTTACTGCGCATGTCAGGAAAAAAGACTCACGCAGCGTCTCGGAATGTAAACTGCGCATGTCCGGAAGTGCCTCCGTCGCTTCCATAGCAACGTATACTATGCAAAATTCGCTGAACCTATGAGGGGCGCATATCCGGATGCGCCACCGGTGCTTCCATAGCAACATATATTATACAAAGTTCACTGAACCTGTGAAGTGAATATATCTAAAGCAACGCCGGCGAAACCCCGGTGTGCACGTGGCATCATTTGCTGAACATGAAATAGGGGAGAAATACTACCGCGAAGTCATGTAATGGCAAAGTATATACAAAAAACCGCCACTGCTAAAGAAAAATAAACTAATTTAAAAGTCATTAATAGAGAAAAGTACAAAAACATCCTAAGGTGTATAAAGCCATCAAGGAAACGCAAAAAATTAAACACAAAAATTGTGAATAATAATAAACAGAAAAAACAGGTAGGTGATGGAGGTCCCGATCCCAGCAGACCAATAGATGTTATAGTGATCTGAAAAAATATTCTCTTGGTGTCTTCCAACTCCAATTTAAATTTAGAGAGAAACACACTCTGCTTATCAACAAATTTAGTATAGTCTTCATTAGAGAGAGCAGACATCAAAATACCATCAACCTTATTCAATTTATCCTTTACTATCTTTAAATCACGTTGCAAAATTTCCAGATTCAAAAGAACAATGTCCAGAGCATATCTGTTGGAAATATTTTCAAACCGCAATCTAAAATCCGCATCATTAGAAAAGAGGGTGGGACGCAAGGAAGATCTCATTCCTCTGGGAATACGTTTAATTTTGTAGTATTCCCTCAAAGTCACATAATGCATTTCCAATGTGATTACCTTCTTAGATAACATCTCATAATTTCTCTGAATATCGATATTAGAAGGCTTGTTTAGGAAAGAAGCATTTATCTTGTACCTCTGATTGGATCATTTATATTCTATGGTGCCCGTGCAATCTTATTTATGTAGGGGAAACTACATGTGAGCTGAAGATTAGACTCAATAACCATAGATATAAATCTGCAAACATCGTCTAGATCTCCCTGTATCTAAACATTTCCATAAGGCTGGTCATAGTGAATGGGATCTTAGATGCATGGCTGTGGATCATGTTCCTCTGCCCAAGCGCAGTGGGGATAGACATATTCTTTTGAAGAAAAAAGAACTTATGTGATTCACTGTACTAAATCTTTGAAACCGGATGGTTTAAATATAGATTATAAGATCTTGTCTGGTATGTTTAGGTGAGGCTTATCTTTTCAATTCCCTTATGTGTTCCATTTTAAGTTTTGGAAGTATTTATTGTGGTTTTTCTAATTTAAATTAATAACTAATATACACTTAAAATAACTCAAGACCAGGGGCGTAACTAACGGGGTAGCAGTTGTAGCAACTGCCCGGGGCCCGTGCACTTAGGGGACCCGCGCCCCGGGGCAGCTGCTACCGCGTCCGCTACCCCGGTAATGCCGCTCCTGGGCCCGCTGGCAGTGAACATAACAGTTCACTGCGGCGGGCGGGGAGCTGAGGGACCAGGCGCATCCCGCCTCTGAACGCCCGGGCCCTCCGACCCAAGTGTTAAGGGGCAGCGCTGCCCGGAGATAGCAGAGCGGAGCGACGATCCGCTCTGCTACTGCCCCTGCCGGCTCTCTGTGATTACGTGGGCAACGCGGTGACGTCACATCACCGTGCCGCCCGCGCTGAGCAGAGAGGCTGTAGCGCGGCGCATCAGGGGAGCGTGGACTGAGGTAAGTAAGGGATTTCTTATTTTACCTGCCCCTAAGCCTGCCTATATACCCCCAAGCCTGAATGTATACCCCTTAAGTCTGCCTATATACCCCCCTGACTGCCTGTATACCCCTCTGACTGCCTGTATACACCCAAGCCTGCCTATATACCTCTAAGCCTGTAAAATCCCCCCCCTGCGGGCCTTGTTCCCCCCCTGATGCCTGTAACCCCAACCTGCCTTTAACCCCCCTCCTGCCTGTAATCCCCCAAACCTCCCATTTTCCCCCCCTAAGCCTGCTGTATACCCTCCTGTCTCCCTATAATCCTAAGCCTGCCTGTATACCCCCCTGCCTGCCTATATACCCGTAAGCCTGCCTACATACCCCCCTGACTGCCTGTATCCCCCCACGACTGCCTGTATACCCCCCTGACTGCCTGTATACCCCCCTGACTGCCTGTATCCCACCCTGCCTGTGTATATACCCCTAAGCCTGTCTATATTCCCCCAAGCCTACCTATCTACCCCAAAGCCGGCCAATATACCCCCCAAGCTTGCCTATATACCCCCTAAGCCTGCCTACGTAGCCCCCAGCCTGCCTATATACCCCCGCCGCCTTTAAAAAAAACCCCCCAGCCTGCTTTTATACCCAAACCACCTGCCTATTTAACCCCCCTAAAGCCCCCTATATAGCTCAAAGTCGCCTCCCTAAAGCCCATGGGGCCCCTGAACCCTTTTTTTGCCTATATACCCCCTAAGCCCCCTAAACTTGCCTCCCCTATATATTTCCCTAAACCCGCCTTTTCCTTTTAAATTGGGGCCTCTTTAGCTACCAAAACCCTACCATAGGCCCCCTATAGCCCACCAAACCCCTGTCTCCCTCTGGCTCCTATAGCTACCCTAAACCCGCCTGCCTATATGGGTTTTCTTTTTCCCTACCAAACCCTGGCCTATCGGGGGCCCCATACCCCCTATATAAACCCTGCCCTCCCTTAAGGGACCCCAATAGCCGGGGGGGCAGGTGCTTGGAAAACCCCAATTTCTAAATATTTGTTTTTAAATTTTCTGCAAAAAACAAGGGGCCGGAGCATCATCGTGAAGGCGGTCGGGCCGGATGCAAAACAAAAGGGAAAGCCCGACTTTCAGAGAAAGTCCCTGTGAGTCACAAAGTAATGCCTTAATCTTTTATATGTTTGCAAGTCTGTGTCGCTGGAATTACCCTAATGGTCACTGTATAGGGTTATATACAGCCCAAAAGCCTGTGTATACTATATTACCACTTATGGCAGTACTTTGGGGTTTTTTTTGTATGATCAGTAATAGTGTAGGGTTTATTCACCCCCTTTGGGTTGTTCTGGGGGGTTAATCAGGTCCTTAGTGTAGCTTATGGGAACATTTAGTAAGTTGTCTTGGGATAGTGGGATTTGTTTGGGAGCGGATGATTGATTTATGGTTTTAGGTTTTGCCCCTTTTATCTAACAGCATGTCCTATAAATGTCGTGGTCCGGGGGGTGGGTGAGGGGGAGGGGGGAGGGGTTGGGGGCCCCATCCCAAAAATTTTCTTTGGGGGGCCCCGGCTTTTTCTATTACGCCCCTACCAAGACCCCGCCCTCAAAGTCAAAATGGAGTAACCCTAAGTGAAAATGGTAAAATTGTTCAATATTTTGTGTGGCCACCATTATTTTTATTTTTATTACACACCCTTTAAAAATTTTTTTGGGATGGCATTTACTAGAGCCCCACGGTTTCAGACACTGGGGAAACCCCTTCTCCCCCTTTTCCCTGATGACATCACAGAGCTGGTGAATGTTAGAGACTTTGTGCTCGCCAATTCCCATTTGAGGATTCTCCACAGATTCCCAATAGGGGTTTGGTCCAGAATTTTTACCTTCTCTTTCTTTAACAAGGCAGTGGTCATCTTGGAGGTGTGTTTGGTGTCATTATCTTGGTAGAATACTGCCCTGTAGCCCAGTATCTGAAGAGAGGGGATCTGCTCTGCTTCAGTATGTCATAGTATGTGTTGGCATTCATGGTTCCCTCAATAAACTGTAGCTCTCTACGGCCAGCAGCACTAATGCAGTACCAAACCATGACAGTCCCAACACCATGCTTGACTGTAGACAAGACACACTTATCTTTGTACTCCTCATCTGGTTGTTGCCACACACACTTGACAGTATCTGAACCACATAAGTTTATCTCAGTCTCATTAGACTACAGGACATGGTTTCAGTAATCAATGTCCTTAGTCTGCTTGCATTAAGCAAACTTTCTTGTGCATCATCTTTAGAAGAGGATTCCTTATGGGATGACAGTCATGCAGAATAATTTTATGAAGTTTTTAGTGCATGGTCTGAGCACTGACAGGCTAACTCTTCACCCCTTTAACCTCTGCAGTAATGCTGGCAGCACTCATACGTCTATTTTGAAAAGAAAATCTCTGGATATGACGTTGAGCATGTGCACTCAACTTTGGTAGACCATGGCAAAGCCTCTTTTGCGTGGAACTGGTCTTGTTAAACCGCTGTATCGTCTTAGCCTCTGTGCTTCAGCTTAGTTTTGGGGTGTTGGAAATCACCTTATAACCTATGTACAGCAAAAAAATAAATAAAAATCAGATCCTCAGATAGCTCTTTGCCATGAGGTGCCATTTTGAACTTCCATAACCAGTACATGAGTGTGTGAGAGTGTTAACACCCAATTTAACACACCTGCTCCCAATTTACACCTGAAATCTTGTAACATTAATGAGTCACATGACGCAATGGAGAGAAAAAGGCAAAGTGTTTTGTCAGCGGTCAAGACATTGAAGGCTGCATGTTCAGTTATTTGAGGGCACACCAAATTTGTACTGTTATACAAGCTGTACACTGACTACTTTACGTTGCATCAAAGTGTCATATCTTCAATGTTGTCCCATAAAAGATATAATACCATATTTACAAAAATGTGATGGGAATACTCACTTTTGTGAGATACTGTAGATCTGTCATATTTTGTTTTGTAAATTTTGTACAATCCCTTTATTAGGATTTTTGCTGCCTACAGATGTAGCAAATATTAACCTGACAATGTACCATTATAATATAACAATGATTGTTTTCTCAACTTTTTCAGTGCTTTTTGATACCTTGGTTGGTGATCAGACAAGACCAGACAACACAGAAAGCCATGATAATACGCTCAAGCTAAACTTAACAGGTATACAGATACATTTAGGGCAACATGTATGAATGTTGGCACTGACAGGCCAGTTCTAAATAGCTTTAAGCCAGTGTAGAATGTTCTAGAATGTATGAACCTGTTCTTTGGCTGTTCATAAATACAGGCGCAGTCTAGTGCCAATGCGTTAAGTCTGGCTCAGTCAGAGCACCTTTAACCTGGTCTGTCTTTTCTAACTGTTCTGCACCTAGATTTGGCGTCAAAGAATCATAAATGTGTCTACTTCTATGAATGTGGTGCGACACGCCCCCAGAACGCCTCTAAACTTTGGCACATTAAAAAGCTTGGAGTGCACCTGTTCATACATTCTTTTTGACTCAAAGTACACCAGAAAACTGGCGCAGCCCCATTCATACATGTTGCCCTTAGTGACTCATTTTTTTAATTATATTTATGCAATTTTTGAATGATTTTGTCTGAGTTTTTCAGCCAAATAGAGTTTTTTTTGTAAAAATGTCATATACAATATCTGCTGTTTTCAGACTTCACTCAAATGTCAGAACTCTATTGATGATCTGACATTTAAAAACATTGACAAAATTTGGAATTATGATTTCAACTAAAAATATTTTTTTATTCTTTTTGCTTTAATAAAGTACCTATTTCTTGGATTAGGTTTAACAAGGATTAACAGCTTATCATGTGAAATAACTAAGAGATTTTTGTGATTTTTTTACAGAAAAAAATGTCTACCAAATAACCTTTTTTAGCATAATTTTTTATGACATTTTATTCTCGTTGTATAAATAATATTTCTTGTGTATTTTTAATCTATTTTACCAACATTTATAACAAATAGCTTAGCATGAAAATTTGATGTAATTTGATTTAAACATTCCACCTAAAGACACCCTCTCATTTATATATATTAGCCACAATACCTTATCTGCCTTGCTGTTTTTTCTAATACATGTATATATAAATGGTTCTATCTCTATATTTTTGTTCCATACTTTCTATACATATTTACACGCAGCCTTAAAGGAGTTGTCTCATTACGAGCTTTCAGCCTGTCAGTGTCCCTGGTAAGTTGAACTGAGGGGCGTGCTAGCTTGTCTGTCTCTTCTGCTCCCTCTCCCTCCCTCTCCCCCCTCCCATCAGCACACAGGCAGCTACGTAACTTCTATACAGGGGGGGGGGAGGGGGTTTGCTCTCAGAGTTCACCCTGTGTGTGCCTGCCTAGGTCTGTTACAGGAGAGGGCTGATCTAGGAGTGTAGAGAGGAATATGAAGCTGTGTGCTAATAGAGCAGAGGGATGCATGTGTTCCTATATCCCCTGCTTAGCTTACAAGTCTCCACATCTCCAGCAACAACAAGGGAAGTGTTACTATACTCAGGATGTCTCACTAATACTGGAGAGCATAAAGTATTCACAAGCCTGATCTGTATAATATTAGTATAGTCACAGTTCCAAAGACATATCATGATTATAGTAACAGACAGGGTCACTGCTGTCACATCTATCTGTGTAGAGAGCAGGAGGAAGCAGGCACACACAGGGTTAATCCAGGGAGCACAGACACAGACGCCAGAGTCCTCCCTTCCCCCTCCCTGCACTCCAGAAGCATTCTGTGCGGGAGGGGCTCTCTGCTCCGACCTGTCTTCAAAGGTGATGAGTCATTCAGACCTGACAGCCAGTAAGATAAGGATCAACAGGTCGGCTACTATAGAGATCTGAGAAGCTGATGTAGTAATACTAACAGGGCTAGCTCAAAATCAGTAGGACATTTGTAATGAACATATATTGCAAAGCTGCTTGTTTTTTAAAGATCTTTAAATTAAAACCCAATCATTGTAGTGAGACAACCCCTTTAATACATTTTAAATGGCATCATTAGGCTTTTGCACTCTTTTCTAAACAAGGAATGAGCATCTAGCTAACAAAAATGTCACCGCTATACCTGCTTATAAGTTACCTTTGAGTAATCTATTTATTCTTATGATTTTATTACATCTGAACATAAGTCATGCTGGAAGGTAACAAAATAGAAGGTTTTTGACAAATGTAACTTTATAATTTGCAATGTACTGCATAATAAAGCTAAAAGATTGTGATAATATATCGCTATTCACAAGATGTTGCAAAAAATCAATACCACAATCCGCTTTTAAGATAACAAAGTCAAACATAATTTTGTTAAGATTGTGGGGGCTAGTTATGCTTAAGTTATTGCTCATGCTGTTAAGAGTGAGTCAAAATACTTGATAAGAATACAACTTATGTATGGTTCTTAGAAAAAATATTCAGAATTTCCATCTTGGAACAAGTAATTTTCTACGTTTTCTTGCGTTTCAAATAATTTACGTACCAATTGTTAATGAAAATGATATATTATTCCCAGATTCTACTCATGCAACATGGCTTCTCTCTACTGAAAGATAAATACTTCATGTACCTCTTTCATCTTAATAATCAGATGATAAATACCATCTGCTAAAATATTTTTATACACTGTGTTTTAACAAATTTATGGTTAATTACCTCTGTAATTAAATGTTCCCCTTGTGTGATTTCTTATCAATTAAAATAATGATTAATAAGAAAATAACCTATTGCTTAGATCAAGTTTTTATGTAAATTTAGTAATTTTCATGTCTACTATCATGATCTATATTAAAATGCATGATGTATTACAATTTTCTTTTACTGTTTTTACTGAACATTTTGACAGAAACAAAACAGTTATTGACAAATAAAAGAGTACCCAATAATGAGAGAAAATAACATACTCAAATTGCAAGGGCCCAGGAGAAAAAAGAAAAGGTCTGAAGATGAGATTCCTCTTTGAGACAACCCTAAAAAAACCTTCTGTCAGGTACTACCCAAAACTCTAAATTTTTGTTCTGGTACTTGTCTCATATATAAGAAAAAGCTAGCAGCAAGCAGGATGTCTTCCAGGAGACAGCCAATACGTAAGCTACTCAAGTTTAATTATATTACAATCAACAATGTAACTTGTTCAAATGTTAGAATAAATATTAATTGCCGTGCCATTGTCTGTCATTTATACAACACCTTAATTTTACCACCAATTCCTGGAAACAAGATGATTGCATAGTTGCTGAGTTTAACATTGAATACCACTATCCTCCAAGACTAAGGGTGCTTTCACACAGTGCGTTTTTTTTGGTGCGTTTTTTATGTGTTTTTTGGATGCATTTTTTGCAGCAATGTACCGCATTAATTGCTGTGCCTTTCTGCACAAAAATGCATGTGTGTTTTTTTGTGAAAAAAGGCACAGCAATTAATGATTTACATTGCTGCACAAAAAAATGCATCCAAAAACGTATCAAAAATGCACCAAAAATATATCTGTGTGGGAAAGCTCCTTAAACCTAAACCACAGGAAATAATGGAAGGTTAGCCTGACAATATTTGTTCCTGGAACAATGTCGTGTAATTAAGACAGATATTTTTTTATCTTTCATATTCCCAGACAGAAACATATAAATGGAAAATTTGTTTTACCATTCCTTCCTTATCCTGCGCCACCTCTACTCAATCCATCTTTGAGAGGTAAGTAAGTTTGTCCAGGAATAAATGGAAGATGGGACCTCTAGGCTGGTTTCATCTGGCAAAATTGGCTTTCTTCGTGCCAATGCAATTATGTGCATACATCCTGTTTGAAAGACTCATTAGACATTAGATTGTATGTCTACTGCCAAGACTAGTTAGCAAACAGAAGACATGGGGACATGGCGCACAGGGCAAAGCTGAAACGTAGGTGAGGAATAAATGGCGAAAATGCGTTTATCAACTCTTTACTTTATATCCAAATATTTTTCATTACATTTTCATAGCCTACATTGGCTTACCATACATTTTAATGAAGTTAGAGAAGCACGCTCATCCTCTTGTTCAGATGTCCTTATTTTAGTCCATTATACAAACAAACTGAAGAGACACGCCGTTTGGTGCTGCCGCACCTACTGCAACGTTTCAAAGGTAATCCTTTTTCTTCAGGTATGCGCAGTAAGGTATCTAGCACATTTAAATAGTACATTGCATTTAACCCATTACTAGCCTGTAATTCCATAACATCTATGTTTTTCTTCTAAACGATCTATTATGCGCTGTACCTTACTATCTTATGGAAAGTTGACTAAACAATCATATTTCATTAAAAACATTATAAAAATGGTTTCAAATTAAGCATCTAATTTAATCCTTTTGGGGTACATGTTTCTAAGTGATATATCCAATACACCTCTCTTTTAATAGCTGGTTCGGTAGCAAAGTAGGATCAGGAATGATTGCGTGCACGCTACAAAAAGGGAATTCACATTATATAAAGAAACGTAGATGAGAACAGAGGTGAATTTCTGATATTTATGATAGTTTCATGATAGTTCTGCACCAGAATAAATTTATTTTAAAAACACATGGACAATTCCTCTAATAGATAGTTTAGACATAAATAACAAACACTGTGGGCAAATAAAACATTTTCCATAGCTCCAAAAAAATTATATATATCCTGGAGAGCACACAGGTGTTAATATTCAGCTTGTCTCCTCCATTTGCATTTAGCTGACTGATTTAGCAGAAGGAATGGGTCTTAACATACTTTGTTCTTCTAGACTACTTCTGTAGATAGTTGTCTCTATACGAGCAATAAGCATAATGTTCCTATAACTTTTCTTCTTTATTATCTAAATTACTCTGTCTTATTATAAAAAAATAAAATTCGAACATATTACATAATTGCTAACATTTTGATTTTTGCAATATACATTTTTTCAAACCTATTCTATTGTAATTGGTTGACATTGCAACAAGCTATGACTCAGCTTGTGCCCACAGTCATTGGCACAGCCCACTACTTTTTGCTATACTATGTGACTCTCTGTCTCAAAACGCATGCCTCTTCTGTCTGGAGCCACTAGGGCGCATGTATGCTAGCTCTTTAGACCAGTGCAGGGTTGCAACGAATACAGGCTTGTACCCGAAATGCATCTGCTAAAAACCGGGGTTTCACATCAGTTGTACATTTTAATCTGATTGAATAAAGATGTAAGTTTTATTACATGAAGCGATCACATTCTTGGTGGTAGAATACTCCAGTGCGACCTACATGTCCTCCACTCAACCATTGATAAGCTCCCTTAGCTTATTTAAAGGAGCTTCTCTCATACCTCTGGGCCAAATCTGTTGGGTGCTATCTAGCATTTAATTACATTCTAGTGTGTTGTATCCCTGGTATTTGACCTCAGCTTGTCTCCTCTCCCTTCCACTGGCTCTGCTATCTGTCCTGATTATTGGTCTGTCAATCTATTTACAAAATAGAACTCTGCCTGTCCTGACCATCTGCTTGTTACAAAACCATATCTCTGCCTATCCTTCCAGTAACATGACTGCTTGTCAGCTGTCCAAGTAAAGAAAGATCCACAGCACACATCAGTTTTGCTTTTCAAATGAATTATATTTTACAGTGTGTACAAGTATGCAGTCCATACAATTCAAGAATTGGTTATTGTTTGCAGAGAGGCAGGAGCAATGCCGGCAGTCAGACTTGTCAGCTGTTACCACAAGTGACTCCATTGAGGGTAACGACCTGGTACTTCTCTGCAGCGAAGGGAATCAGATCAAGTGTACAAGGGGTTAAAAAATGAAAACCAGGGAACTGTTTAGTCTCTGCTCCTCATCATTGTTCTGTGCTAAAACTCACAGCTGACCCAGGGGCTTTACCTCCTGACTCGAGTGAGTTGTGATAACCACATTGTTGGAGATCAGAATACCTTCATCTCTAAGCTGTGTATCTGCATCGATGCTGCTGTCAAGGTTTCCTATGTTGCTATCCCTTTGTGTATCTTGTGGGAGTGGACAGCCCTGGGTCCATGTCAGGATCCAAGACCCTCTTTCACTATTTCCAGTTTGTAGGGTATTTTACTGCCCTACCTGTTTCCTGTATATTTAACCATATTCAGGCTAATATGCTTAATAAATGTTCAAAAAAGTGGTTAAAATTTCGAGAAAAAAACCTTAAGTTTAATGAATATCCATTGGAAGATACCATGTAATATTGATATATTTGGTATTCAAGTGTAATGATCTTTACAATACATTATAGCTAGTATTGAGCGATTATTATCGACAAAGTTGAAATCGGCAAGGTTTTTATGGTGATTGAAATTTTCAGATCATGCGATAATTAAGGTTAAAATCTGTGCATCATCTATTAAGATCGCGCCATTTTCAGCGCTTCCTGTAATTTTGGCGGCCAGCAAATCAGATTACAGAATAGAGCAGGGTGAGATGTGTGTGCGACGTCATGACTGGGATGTGTATGGTTGCGTTTGGCTGGAAAAATCACATGACCTCATATTACATAGAACAGCTTTTCCTGTTCAGCCTTAGTGTCTCTCAGCGTCTCATAGGAATAGGAAGTGCGCTCTGCCTGTGGCCAAACAGCTCAGCGAAAGTAGTCTATTTCTGCACAGAGAAACCTCTACTATTAGCTGTGATCCTTCCAATTTAGTTAGATTAGAGATTTGAAGATTTTAAGTAGTTAGCTAGCGAATTTTAAAGCAGCATCTATCGCTGTAAAGTCACGGAGGGAGCGGGGGGGGGGGGGGCCCGCGGCGAACACAGACAAGCCTATAAAGAATACTAGGATAAAGTTCACCAAGACTTAGTGTAGACATTCACTGC